>OX459105.1:3940555-4251340 GCA_949775045.1 Metridium senile
TTCTTTTGTGAAATAATAGTTCCCTTGACAGTTCCCTGCGCCATCTTGAAAGGTAGCCAAGCCTTTGCATCGAAGCGAGTCGAACGTTGAGCTTGCAATGATAGAGACACATGAATAATTGTCCCACAAGGTTTTCAAAGGTCTCTATCATTGCAGGCTCAACGTTCGTCTCGCTTCGATGCAAAGGCTTGGCTACCTTTCAAGATGGCGCAGTGAACTGTGAAGATACTCTATTGTTGTCAATTAGTTGCATAAAATTAGTGTGTAAATTGTGTATAAATTGTTCTTTTCAAGGATATATGCGTGTACTTAGGCTAGGTTTACACGGGACCGGACGAATTTTTGACCGTTCAAAAAATCGTCCTGGACATGCTGTTCACACGGAACCGAACAATATTTTCGTCCTGTTCAGACAAATATTTGATCGGTTAGGCGTCCAAATTTTTGGACGTTTAGCGCGGTCCCGTGTGAACGGCACCCGTAAGCGGATGTTTTTTTGACCGGTCAAAAATTCGTCCGGTCCCGTGTAAACGTAGCCTTAGTCATTGTTGAGAAGGGACATAGGAAGCCTGACAGTAAAAAAAGCTGCGAGAGTTTTGTATTAACTGGTTGTATTTCCTACTAGTCCGTTGTAACCTACCAATGGGAGTGACGTCAGGCAAGGTTCCCAAGGAACTCATGACAGCATCGTCTGCCCATGGTGGTGCATGTGGTCCTGGATACGCTAGGCTATACACTGCTGGATACGCTTGGTGCTCCAAACACCGCAACAAGAAACAATGGCTACAGGTAAGCAAAACGAGATTTTGTTTGCGCATGCGTGTACTGTTATGTCCAAAATCCTTTGCACGTCGCATGGAATAATGTTATTCTGACATAGATAAGCAAAACGAGATTTTGTTTGCGCATGCATGTAATGCTATGTCCAAAATCCTTTGCGAGTCGCATTGAATAATGTTATGATGGCATAATAAGCATATAGAGATTTTGTTTACGCATGCGTGATTTTCAAGCTAAAAACAAATTTGGCCATGAATAAGTAAAGCATATGCAAAACAGGACGATTTTATATCGAATACTAAAACCTTCTTCACTGTTATGATTTTGTTTGTTTGTTTTTTTCTTTTTTGTGAATTATGAATAGCAATAAGTTTTATTAGTTTTATGAATGTTTTTATTACATATAAATGTCAGCTTTTTTTATAGAGTACTAATGTGATGACGTCATAAAACATGATTTTCACTCTATCAAAGTTTTGGTTCTCAATTTGCATAGGCAAACAAAAAAGACGTTCACGTAGCAAATTTGACTATAATTCGTCAAATAGCAGCTGAGATATGGCCATTTGAATATATAATTTCCCCATACAAATCACTGTATTTTCGGCTCTGTTCGAACAGAGCTTAAATTACAGTGACTTGTATGGGGAAATTATATATTCAAATAGCTATATCTCAGTTGTTATATGACCGATTCTCGTCAAATTTGGCGTGTGAACGTCTTTTTGATTGTTCATCGCAATTGGTAACCAAAAATTTCATTCCATTACGACAATGTTTGATTGTTGTTAATCGTTATTATTAATATGCAGATCGACTTTGAGGGTCTTAGCAGGTTCACTGGTATTGCAACCCAAGGACGACGTAATGCCAACCAATGGGTCAAGAGCTACTTTATCACATACAGTAAAGACGGTTCACGATTTGTACCTATGAGAGAAGGCAAAGCTGTCAAGGTTAGTGTTAACTGTATTCAATCTCGGTTTACCCGATTGCAAATGTAGGTAAATTCGTCAAAGAGTACAGCAAAAACCTGTGTTTTTTATTGTTTCTTGATACCTGCATTACTTGCCTTACCACAGGCCGTGTTGATTGTAGGTAAATTAGTCAAAGAGTCGAGATAAAACCTGTCATGTTCGTTGTTAATTGTATTCTTTGCCTCATGGTTTGTACTCCATACAAAAGAAGCGTGGCTAACGTGGCTAAAATGAAGGCAGGGACACCACAATAGCTTACACCAATTACAGTGGTCCTTGTATATGGTGTCAGGCTGCACGCACCAGTAACTTTCTAGCCTCATTTTACATTCCTGTGATTACTTAACCGACAGTGTTCTTTTCGTGATTATTTCCAGATCTTCCGTGGAAACCACAACCGATATGTCGTCGTCAAGCACAGATTCACGCGTGCATTCCACGCGCGTTACGTGCGTGTACACCCAGTCACGTGGTACTCATGGATTTCTATGAGAGTCGAATTCTTTGGTTGCGCCATTGGTACGTGCTATTTTTCTTTGCGTTGTTTATTTCATATTTTTAGCTTTGTATTTTATTATTATTGTTGTTTGTGTAATATGATATGTGGACGTACAGTGATGTATTTTGTTATGGTTTTGCCAACAAACCATTGTTATCAGAACAAAGAACATTAAAAAATCTAATGATGCTTTGCAACCATTCCCAGGAAAGTGTATTGAACAAAAAGACCACCAGTTACGGTGACGGTTTTCTTTTGTCAAGGCCACCAGCATGGCTGCCGTTTGTTTTGCTCAATTCACTCTCCTGGGAATGGTTGTAACCCAAGAATTGTGAAAATTGTTGGCAAATTAGCATCACAATACCAACACTTGTAAACACTACTCTCACCTATAAACTCTAATTATAATACTAATGTGATTATTGAATCTATAGGCCCACGATGCAACAAAGCCCTTGGAGTTCAACGAGGACTCCCCAACCAAATGATCACCTCTTCATCTGAATACGACCGCTACCACGGATCCTCGCGTGGACGTCTCCACGCTCAACGCGCGGGTAAATACTACGGCTCGTGGAGTCCACGAATCAGTAATAGCTACCAGTGGCTGCAGATCTCGTTCCATAGGCTGATGCGTATTGTAAAGATTGCATCACAGGGTAGACCCGACAATAGGCAATGGGTCAAACAGTATAAGTTCCAATTCAGTACCGATGGTGCCCACTTCGCTATCTATAAGACTAATGGAAACATCAAGGTATGATCAAACCTTCTAGAATGAAATTATATCATATACACCTATTTCAAAAATCGTTGTCGCAGCCAAAGCTTCAGTCCACACTCTGAACCCTGCAATGGATGTCGGTATTTCTTCTCTTGTTATCGATTTATTCATAGCATATTTTGGATGGACGTGTTTGTGTTAGATGACCATAACACTGTTACAGTGATAGATGAAGAAACACGGATATTTCTTTAAAAACGTGTTATAAATTACAAATTGTGTTCATAATACCGACAACCTTTGCAGGCTTCTAAGTGTGGACTGTAGCTTCGGCTGCGACCAAGATTTTTTAAATAGGTGTATAATTATGTTATAATAGTTATGCAAATATTTTTTAACAATAGTCTCCTTCACAGTTCTAATTTTAAAGTAGGTCTATAATTATTTTTCTATTTTTTTAACTTCTACTCTAAATTAAAAAGCCACTCGAATTGGCCTTTACCTAAACGAGCAAAGGACTAGGTACTAGTTTTCTAAATTAATCTAATTACAACATTAATCATATCATTGGAAAGAGCACATCAAGATATACAAGGTTCCAAAGTTTGGTTGAATTTGCTTGAAATACTGGGTTAGAGGCAGTCTTTGAAAACCTTGAAAATTTACAAAGAAATGTATGGATTGGATGGACACCGTCCATCCAAACCATACATTTCTTTGTAATTCTTTGGACATTTAAAATGCTCTCATTTTGTCGCTATTTAACCTAATGTGCCCAAACTTTGAAACCTTGTATATCTTGATGTGCTCTTTCCTATGATATGCTTAATTTTGTAATTAGATAAATTTAGAAACTAGTACCCAGTCCTCTGCTCGTTTAGGTAAAGGCCAATAGCATTGCAGCATTTCACTGCACAAACTTATAGTATCATCATTTCTAACACTTAACTAAACAAGTGAGAGTAACCACATGAGCTCCTTGAGCTCCTTTAATTATAATTAGCATTAATTTTCATCGACAACATCATCATCTTCACATTATCACACAATAATTATATATTGTTTTTATTATCTACAGTATTTCACGGGTAATCTTCATATTATCAGACAGTAATTATATATTGTTTTTATTATATACAGTATTTTACGGGTAATCTTCACATTATCACACAGTCACTGAGGGCTACATCCACCCGGATGATCCTATTACAAATATTGTTACTTCGACAAATATTGTTACTTCGATAAACATTACCTACAGTATTTCACGCGAAATCTTCATATTATCACACATTAATTATATATGTGTTTTTACTTTCAGTATTTCAAGGGTAATCATGACAGTAACAGTGTTCAAGCTAACAGACTGTTCCCTGCTGTGAGAGGCCGTGTGTTCCGTGTTGTGCCCCATTCTTGGTACAGATACATCTCAATGAGAGTTGAACTCTATGGATGTGTCATTCGTAAGTTGCTTTTTTAGACGTTTTTGAGACTATTCTTTTATCTGTAATTTTGTTGCTCTGAATAGTCCCCTTCACAGTTCCCTGCACCATCTTGAAAGGTATCCGGGTTTTGTATCGAAGCGAGATGAACGTTGACTTTGCAATGATAGAGATCTTCTAAAACCTCGCTGGACAATTATTCCCGTACATGTCTCTATAATTGCAAGCTCAACGTTCTTCTTGCTGCAATGCAAAGACCCGGCATCCTGTCAAGATGGATTTTTGTTTGTTGGTTTGTTTGTTTGTTTGTTTCTTTTTGTGGATTCTGCGCATTTTTCGTTTTTTTTTTTACGAAAATGCTTTGATTTGTTTTTTTTTGTTTTTACCGTATTTCGACATGTTTTCATGATTTCCAATACGTTTCGTTATGTATTTTAACGTATTGGTTTTCCCGCAGGAAAAAGCGAAGCTTCAATGGGTACAGAAGACGGTCGTTTACCACGTGGCTCCTTCCGTGCCTCTTCCTTCTACAACGTCCACCTTGCACCATACCAGGGGAAACTAAACAGCTACCGTTCATGGACTGCTCGTCAGCGTAACGTAAAGCAATGGTTACAGGTAGACCTGCTTGGTGTTGGTCAAGTGACAGGAATTGCAACTCAAGGAAGGCGTGACGCACACCAATGGGTGACAAGCTATGTGCTGTCATACTCAAAGGGATCGAAATTCCGTGTTTATAGACAGGGAAGCCGAGTTAAGCTGTTCCGAGCGAACTCCGACCGAAATACCGTTGTCTATCATATGCTGAAACCCAACATTGTAACCCAGGCCGTTCGCATCCATCCCAAGAGATGGCGAAGCTATATCTCGATGAGAGTCGAGTTGTACGGATGGCTTAAAGGTTTGACCGATCTCTGTAACCATCCAATCGGAATGCAAAACGGCCGCATCAAGAACTCGCAGATCACGAGCTCTTCTCTCTACAATCGCAATTTCCCTGCCTGGCGTGCCAGACTCAAACACAACGGTGCCTGGATGTCTAAGTACAATAATCACCTACAATGGCTACAGGTTGATATGAGAAGTCTAGTCAGAGTAACCATGGTTTCCATCCAGGGAAATCAGAAGCAGAATTCGTTTGTTCGTCGATTTAGAGTTGTACATAGTTTGGATGGAGTACATCAAGTACCAGTACTAACCAATGTCAACCGAGGATATCAGTATTTCTATGGCAACCACGACTCAAAAAACACCATTGAAACACTATCTTTCAAACCATCATTCACTGCGCGCTTCGTTCGTATCTACGCTCATAGCAGATACCGCCGAGATGCAATGAGACTCGAAATCCATGGTTGCAGATCAGTAAAATGTGATATCGATCTTGGTGCTGAGGACAAGCGTCTACCTGACGTTGCCTTCACGGCCTCCTCTAAACGTAGTGTTACTTACCCTGCATACCAGGGCCGTCTAAACTACCGTGGACACAACTGGGTCGCACGACACCACAATAGATACCAATGGCTTCAGGTTGACCTCGGTAATAAGGCCAAGGTCATCAAAGTTGCCTCCCAAGGTAACTACCACTCTAACCACTGGGTGAGAGCATATACAATCAAGTACGGTATGTCAATAGACCATATGAGAAACTACAAGGAAGCTGGACGCGTCAAGGTCTTCTTAGCGAACTACGACCGCGATACCATTGTATACAACACCCTACGTCATATCTGGACTAGATATGTACGCTTCAGACCAACATCATGGCATGGATATATCTCAATGAGAGTCGAGTTGTATGGATGCAGTGCTGGTCATTTGTGTAATCGCAGAATGGGCATGGAGAGTGGTTCTATTCGTAACGGTGCCATCACAGCATCCAGTCAAAAGGATGCAAAGACTCCACCCTACGTAGCAAGATTGAGATTGAAGAAAATGGGTAAAATAGCCGGTGGATGGATTCCTAAATTCTTTACTAGAAGAGAATGGATACAGATTGATACAGGACGTATATCCAAAATTATTCGTATTGCAACTCAAGCTCAAGATGGCACAGACCACTATGTGACTAGATACTACCTGAGCAGCAGTGTTGATGGTGTACACTTCTCATCGTTCACTCACAATTCAATTGCAAAGGCCTTCACTGGTAATCGCGACAGGACTTCAGTTAAATTCAACTCTCTGCTCCCAGCGATCAAAGGTCGCTTCTTGCGTATCACACCATACTACTGGCATAGATTCCCGGGCATGAGAGTCGAATTATACGGCTGTAAATTAGCTACCTGTTCTGTTCCGATCGGTCTCCAAGACGGTCGTATTCCAAATACTTACATAACAGCTTCCAGCAAATGGGGTGCAAAGTACGATCCACACCGCGCCCGTCTTAACCACCGTAATGTCGGTGGTTACGGTGCCTGGTCAGCCCGATATAAAAACGCCTTCCAATGGATCCAGATTCGTTTACTGGAAACAACTACCATCACTGGTATTGCAACACAAGGACGTTATGAAGCAAACCAATGGGTGAAGACCTACGAGATTGCTACTAGCTATAATGGCAAGAAGTTCCGTTTCTATTCCGTGAAAGGAAAGGTCAAGCTATTCCAAGGCAACTTTAACCGTTTGGCCACCGTGAGCCACCGTCTCGTCCCTCGAGTACGAGCACGATATGTACGAATCTACCCCAAGACGTGGTATTCCCACATCTCCATGAGAATTGAACTCTACGGATGCAGCCCTCTGATGAGAAGAATGTGTTACAAGCCTCTTGGTATTGGTAACGGACGTCTACCAGATGCAAACATGCGAGCTTCATCAGTGTACTCCAAAACACGTTATGCAGCAAAGAACGCTCGACTTGGCCGAATGCATCATGGAAAGATTGCCGGTGCTTGGGCTGCACGTCATAACAACCATAACCAATGGCTACAAGTTAACCTCGGCCGTGCATGCAAGGTTGTCAAGGTCGCTACTCAAGGTCGAACGGATGCACATCAATGGGTCACTCAATTCCAACTGAAATACAGTACCAATAGCAGAGCCTTCCAATTCGTCAAAGATGGTAAAAAAATCAAGATGTACAAGGCTAACATCGATCGATATAGCATCGTCGAGAATACGATTGATCCCGTTATCACCGCTAAGTTCGTTCGCTTTATTCCACGAGGATGGAGATCTCATATCTCGATGAGAGTAGAGGTCTACGGGTGTTACTCAAATGCACCTTCCATTTCAAGACCAAACCTCACGCCTACCATAATCCATCGCCGTGGCAACGCCAGGGTGGTAGCCCGCTGTCATTTCAGAATCTTGAACCGTAAGCGAAGAACTATCATTTCGGTCGTTCAGTTCTTCGTCAATCGCCGTTTGGCAAGGACGGTTACTGTGAAAAGGTTCCATGCGGACCTGATTGAGCACACTAGTGGCTTCAAGGCTGGAACAACGGTTTCATGTCGTGTGAAGAGCCGATATGCTGGTGTCAAAGAATATAGCAACTACGATCACAGTCCAAACGTCTTCTTTGGAATTAAGGTCCACCCCAAGAAAATCACCATTTCTGAAAAAACTCCATGGCAACCAATCAAAATCACAGGCTTCGTTCCTATTGGCTGTTACCGCAGGTCTAAAAAATGTAAAGTCGTTGCACCAATCAGCAACCACGATGATTACGTAACAGACAAATGCGTAGTCGGTCTTACTGACCGAACACGTAAGGCTTTCAGAGTTTACGTAAAGGCCGTGAAAGATTTCAAGAAGTCTGGCAAGAAGAGAATGGCATTGACTTTTGGTGCTATCCGGTCTCGCCCTGGTGGTAGTAAATTCTGGATTGGTTACAAATTACCAGCCGTACAGGTATTGTAGTATTTCCATACAGTAGTCCGCTGATTGTTCCTTACTTCTGTATTACATGGGTGATAGATTATGTCTTCTTTGTCTTCTTATGAAGGGATCAGATTATGGGAAATCAATTAAATTATTCACATATTATGCAAACTTTTGTTCATGATTTGATTTGATTCCACTGTTGATCTATTTGCCTGACTTAAATGTATACTTAAATTTATTTTCTACTCTTACTTTTGCAGATATTTTCTCCTCCAAAGAGGACAGGCGTGAAGAAGTGTCATGCAACAGGAGATCCTCATTACCGAACTTTCGATGGAAAGTAAGTTCACTTATTGATATATTAATAAATAGATGGGTGGTATAAGTGGCCTAGCGGTGAGAGCGATGACCTTCCACCCCTGTAACCTGGATTCGATTACCATCTCGGGCGACAAGTGAATAGAGTTTGTTTGATGTGTTGTTCTCTCTCATGCCACGAGGGTTTTCTTCGGGTTATCCGGGTTTCCTCCCTATTAATAGATTGATTGATTGATTGTTAACCCTATGTTCTTGTTATAGATACTACGATATTCTAAGAAATCCTGGCACCTATACGTTTGTCAAGAGTACTAGAAGACCTTTCGAGGTAAGAAATTTATGGATCACTACGAATATTGGCAATCGATCTGTAAAAAATAGATCATCATGCATTATAGCGTCATATACTACCAATACCAGAATGCTTTGCCTACTTTCTTTGGTGAAATAATTGGCAATAGACCTTTCCACAGTTTCGTTCAGTGACCACCGATAATAGTTCCAAGTAGAGGTTCGAGTTGCTGCGTATAGCAAAACTATAATTTATCATGCGCAACAACGCGAACTTCGACTTGGAACTATCATTCGTGCTCACTAAACGGAACTGCGAAAATGACTATTGTACGACTATACACAAGAGGTTTTAAAAATATGAATAACAAAGAAAAGCCGTAAAGCATTCTGGTACTGGTAGTAAAATGACGTCATTCTTGAAATGGCATATTGTGACTGATTAACAAGTAATTTGAATAGATTTGATTTAAAAACTTTACTTCCTAGCTACACCATATATCTTGATTGCAATATTTCCTTGCCTGGGCTCTCATACATTATTTATACAAAATCACGGGCTTCGTTCCTATTGGCTGTTACCGCAGGTCTAAAAAATGTAGAGTCGTTTTTTTAGTTTCCCAATATATCTTGATAGCAATATTTCCTTGCCGGGGCTCTCTTACATTATTTGTGCGTTTCTTGTCCTTCAGGTCCAGACACGTATCTGGCCATGTTGGCGTGTAGTGTGTAACTGTGGTGTTGCTGTACGTGAAGGTGATGATGTCGTGACAGTTGACATGTGTCACGGCGCATGGCAAAGAACCGTACCTCGTGTTGTCCAAAAGTCCAAGAAACCACTCGGCAATCGCATTAGGATCCAACGATTTGGCTCTGGACAATCCTCAAGATATAAGGTATTTTTTTTTTCATTTAAATTTACAAACAATAATAAGCTACAAATTACACAACGTAACAAAGAAAGAAAAAAATACTTATTTAGAAATTACAAATAATCATCTTACAATATCAAAACTTTCTTTTTTTGCAATAACTTTTTTACAATAGCCAGCTGAGTTGATCGCCTTCCCCTAAAGGAATTATGGGTCACTCTTTTTGGTTATCAATTTTTGAGCATTTTCCGAGAATATAATGTATACTTTTGTTGTTGATTGAAATATCATCCCACCATGTGTTTGACTATGGTTTACAGTTAATTTAAAGAAGGAAGAACTCGTATTTCATATTAAACTCTCTTGGCAGAATAATGGAAAATGCTAATCAAAATACAATGTTGAATCCTCAATTCTGATTGGTTGAACTTGTGTTTGTTCTGAAGGTCAACTCAGCTGGAGTATAGTATTGATTTGTTTTTACATTTTATTTTATTTTTGCTTCAAAGTTGATTATTTTACAATGAGATATAAGGTATTGATGATAATGGTGATGGATGTGATGACGATTATGTTAATTTAGATCTAGATGAGGGTTGATGTTAATGTCCGGGTTTGTGTAGTCTTGAGAAAGACTGATGGTGTTCATGTCTGACGTTTCGACAACCTGATCGGAAATCATCTTTAGATACACCGCTTTCCATCTCGATTAGCTTTTTAGCTATTCTGGGGAACGAATTACCCAAAATAGTAATTATTTAAATTGTGTAAACTTCTTATTTTATTTAACTTATGGTAATAAAGATGTTGTTGTTGTTGTTTTTGTTGTTGTTGATGTTGTTGTTGTTGTTGTTGTTGTTAATGTTGCTGTTGTTGTTTTTGTTGTTGTTGTTGTTGTTGATGTTGTTGTTGTTGTTGTTAATGTTGCTGTTGTTGTTGATGTTGTTGTTGTTGTTGTTGTTGTTGTTGTAACATTAAGTATTTATATAATATTTATCATGCTGTGTTCTGTTTATTTCTAGATCTCATTGAAGTCTGGTGCAGTTGTGGATGTCCATGCCAATAAATGGGGTATGAATGTATACATTGCTGTACCAGGAAGCGATGCAGGTAGCGTGGTTGGTCTGTGTGGTAACTACAATGGAAAAGCACATGATGACATTAGGGGAGGCATTTATAACTTCGCTAATAGACACAAGTAAGAAAAATAAATAAGTTATGATGATGATACTGTTGTTGCTGTTGATGATCATGATGATAATGATAATCATGATGATGGTGATGATGATACTGATGATATAATGATGATCACATTGGTAATCATGATGACGATGAATATGATATTGATAATCATGATGGTGATGATGATGATCATGCTGGTTTTGGTGGTGATGACGTTGAAAGCAATAATAATGATAACGATGATGAAATTAAGAAATAGAAGACGATTTTCCGTGTTATATAGCCTGATCTAAACACGCGTGATGTTGGGAGAACACAAGAGAGCGTAGGAAAAGCACGAGCCGTTAGGCCGTTATTGCTTTTATAAAATATTTTTTGAGGCTAAATCGGTATTTTAATTGCAGATAAGAATAGCAATTCTCAATACGCGCGCCATCAATACGCGCGCGCATGTTTAGATAGCCTCATCCAACACGGTTTTTGACCAATCAGAGCGCGCGTACTATCTAAATTATTTTATAAAGCATGATATTGATATAAATATTACTGGTATTCCATCCATTCATATTTTTATTGGTTGAAGTTTATTCATTTATCCATCTATTCATTAGTCCATCCATCCATTCCTTTATTCCTTCATCTTTTTATTTATTTTTATCATGTATCTATATTATTATCATCATCATCATCATCATCATCATTATTATTTTTATTATTATTATTATTATTCATTCATCCGTTCATTCATTCTCATCAATCAATTTATTAACCCATCAAATCATTTCATTCACTTATTTTTTTAATCCATCCATTCATTCATCTATTCATTTTTCCATTCATTCATTTACTCATCCATCCATCTATCCATCCATCAAATCATTCGCTTATTCATTAATCCATCCATCCATTCATTCATTTATGCATCTATTCATTTTTCCATTCCTTAATTTACTCATCCATGTAGAGTACAAACACTAAAAGTGTGCAACATAAATACCACTAAATACTGCTAAATTATGCAAATTCTTTTGTTCCCTATTGTTTAATCAACACTATTTAGTGGTAAATAGTACAAAGTATTGCACACTTTTAGTGTTTGTACTCTATCTAATCTATTAATCTATCAATCCATCCATCAAATCATTCGCTTATTCATTAATCCATCCATTCATCCATTTATCTAATCTAAAAATCCATCCATCCATCAGGTCACTCGTTTATTCATTAATCCATCCATTATTCATTCATCCGTTCATTCATTTACTCTTCCATCCATCCATCATCAGGTCATTCATCTTTTCATTTTTCAATACACAGGCTGAAACCTGGCAACTCTCTCTTCGAGCGACTGCCCGCCAAGACTTCTTCTGGAGGAGGCCCCAACAAATCAATCAAACCAGCGTGTACCTGTGTCAGACATAACGGTAAACGAATAAACTCATGCGATATTCGACCAGCTCCTGAACTAGAGAAAGGTGGAGAAACCGTGAACCCTATCATCGTGCCAGCCAAGCCAAAGAAACCTGGCAAGGGAGATAGCACCGATTACGATCCCGACTCCATCAACTATAAATTTAACCCACCAAAATCAACTGGCAAGGTAAACGACTTGACTTAGGTTTGCATAATGTTTTTTATTTTTTAAAGCAAAATGTTGTTTTGCTTAAGGCTCACCATAAACGAGTTAAAATATCGCTGGATATTTTTACTCGATCCAGTCCTACTCCTGCGATATTTTTACTCGTCTATGACTAGTTGGATAATAATTGTGATTATTTCTAGTTGCCTACATGGCCAACTCCCACTGGTATCACAAGAAACAAGGCTATAAAACATTGTCAGAAGGTCCACGGCAAGATCAAGAAGATGTGTGCTAAATACGTCAACTTTAAAAAGAGAAATACCCTCAAAGAGTGTGTCCTTGATATCAAGGTAGGGAGACACATGGATGATTACTGACTTACGTACTTACGTACTGAAAATTTGAAATCACTTACGGACCTACTTTCTTGTTTACTTACTATCGCACTTACTTCATTACTCACTTTAGTACTAACTTCAGTACTTACTTATTTTTTAGTGCTTACGTTAGTACTTACGCACTTACTGACTTACTTATTTACTGACTTACTTACTGACTTACGTACTGACTTACATACGTACTGACTTACATACGTACTGACTAACGAACTGACTTACTGACTTACTTATTTACAGAGTTACTTACTAAATGTCTTACGTACTTACAAACTTACCTATTTACTAACATACGTACTGAATTACTTAGTTACTGAGTTACTGTCTTATGTAATTACTGACTTACAGAGTTACTTACTTATTTACTGACTTACTGTCTTGCGTAGTTACTGACTTGCATACGTACTGACTTATATACGTACTTACTGACTTACTTACAGAGCTACTTACTTATTTACTGACTTACTTACTGTCTTGCGTAGTTACTGACTTGCATACGTACTGACTTACGTACTTACTTACTGTCTTTCTTACTTACAAATTTACTTATTTACTTACTTACGTACTGAATTTAGTCACTCTTACCATCCTATTGTTATTTTCTTACTTACATATACTGACTTACTTACTTACTTACTTACTTACTTACTTACTTACTTACTTACTTACTTTAGTACCTACTTATACTTGCTTACTTCTTCCCAGATAACTGGCAAGCTCAGCATGGCTCGGTCATCTCTGTCAAGTCTTATGGACGAATGTAAAGCCAAAATGCTCCAAGACCCTAAAAACTACAAGAAAGACAAGAAGGGCAACGTCAAGCCAAACACTGCCATCATCGGCAATTTCTGCCCGAACCAGTGCTCTGGCCGTGGCAAATGCGTTAAGAACAAGTGCCGTTGCTATGGCAAATGGACTGCCGCTGACTGCAGTATCGACAAGACCAAGCCACCTAAGCTGGACGGTGTCCAATCCAAGGGATTGTGTGACGTCAGGAAGAGGGTGTGTCATTTCGATAGTGTCTACGGTACTGGATTCTATAATCTTGGACTGAAATGTCATCTGAGGAAATTCAGAGTAAGTATTCAAAGAGTATTTCAGATATCAAACTCGGAAATCAGTCTGTCTTCATTGTTGCTCAGGGACAACTTAGTTTCATATAAACAGCTCTAAGGCTCTCGTAAAAAGATCTACATTCTGTTTGTGATTTGTATTTTTCGTAACAACTGACGCAACTAGGGCCCTTGTAAAAATAATCGACTTCCTTTTCTGATTTGTATTTTTCGTAACAACTGCTACAAATAGGGTCCTTGTAAAAATAATCGACTTTCTTTTCTGATTTGTATTTTTCGTAACAATTGCTACAAATAGGGTCCTTGTAAAAATAATCGACTTCCATTTCTGATGTGTATTTTACGTAACAACTTCTACAAATAGGGCCCTTGTAAAAATAATCGACTTCCTTTTCTGATATGTATTTTCGTAATAACTGCTACAAATAGGGTCCTTGTAAAAATAATCGACTTTCTTTTCTGATTTGTATTTTTCGTAACAATTGCTACAAATAGGGTCCTTGTAAAAATAATCGACTTCCTTTTCTGATATGTATTTTCGTAATAACTGCTACAAATAGGGTCCTTGTAAAAATAATCGACTTCCTTTTCTGATGTGTATTTTTCGTAACAACTGCTACAAACAGGGCCCTTGTAAAAATAATCGACTTCCTTTTCTGATATGTATTTTCGTAACAACTGCTACAAACAGGGCCCTTGTAAAAATAATCGACTTCCTTTTCTGGTGTGTATTTTTCGTAACAACTGCTACAAACAGGGCCCTTGTAAAAATAATCGACTTCCTTTTTTGATGTGTTCTTTCTTAATATTTTAGCTTTATGGCAAATCTTGGCGTGCACGAGGCTCATGGCTACGAAAACATGGAAAGATCCAGAACTTCCGCGAGGTCCGCTGTAAGATCCCTATTACCATCAAAAAAGGCAGAAAGGTCCCTGGTCTTCCATTACAATTCCACATCAAAGTATCAAACAATGGTGCCTTGACCAGTAATTCCAGAACACTGACCGTCTTTGATTCGTTATGTCATGTATGTAACTCTAAAGGAAAGTGTTACACCAAGGTGAGTGTCTTATAATAATAGGACTTGTCACGCAACGTGACACGCAACGTGACACGCAAAGATACCCATGTTTGCGTTACTAATGTAATTGCGTTACTAATGTAATTGCGTTACTAATATTATTGCGTTATTAATGTCATTGCGTTACAAATGTCATTGCGTTACAAATGTCATTGCATTACTAATGATATTGCGTTACTAATGATAGTGCGTTACTAACATAATTGCTTTACTAATCGGCATTTGCGTACTAATGTTATTGCGTACTAATATTATTGCGTCACTAATGATATTGCGTTACTAATGCTATTGCGTTACTAATGCTATTGCGTTACTTATGTTTCAGCGTAATAACTGTATCATCAAAGGGCTCTGTTATGCTCCTAACGAGAGCAACCCTAAGAACAAAAACAAGAAATGTGTACCTGTAGTGAACAGACTTGGCTGGACTGTAGGTGAGTAAAACCTGATTGGTTGGTTGACACACTGATTGGTTGGTTGGCTGGTTGGCTGGTTGGCTGGTTGGCTGGTTGGCTGGTTGGCTGGTTGGCTGATTGATTGATTGATTGATTGGTTGACTGATTGATTGATTGACTGATTGGTACATTGATTGACTGATTGGTACATTGATTGATTGATTGACTGATTGGTACATTGATTGATTGACTGATACATTGATTGACTGAATGATTGATTGATTGATTGATTGATTGACTGATTGGTTCATTGATTGATTGATTGATTGATTGACTGATTGGTACATTAATTGACTGATTGGTACATTGATTGATTGATTGATTGATTGACTGATTGATTGGCTGACTGATTGATTCACTAATTGATTGACTGATTGATTGGTTGGTTGAATGGTTGATTGATTGATTAGTTGATTGGTACATTGATTGATTAATTGGTTGGTTGTTTGATTGATTGATTAATTCATTGATTAATTCATTGATTGATTGATATATTGATTGATTGATCGGCTGATTGTTTACTCAATTGACTGACTTAGTTACTGATTGAACCGGGGACTTTGTCACTATGTGGCTGACTGATAGACTAGCTAACTAGCCTAGCTATTCACCGACTGATTGATTCACTTAGCGACTGATAACTAGGTATATTAATTTCTCACTAGATAAATCGCGATTGTATGATTCAATGTTCGATTTATTTCCCTAGTCGGCCAACTTCACCGAGCTTTGGGCATGCGCAGTGGTAAGATTCCTAACAGCGGCATTAGCGCTTCAAGCTCATGGAACAAATACCATGCCCCATGGCTAGCTCGTCTGAACAAGTACAAACGTCCATTCGCTGGAGCCTGGTGCGCCAAGGTTAACAATAAAAACCAATGGATCCAAGTCTACCTCGGCTCACCTAAGAAGGTCAAGAAGATCGCTACACAGGGAAGGCATGACAGTAATCAATGGGTCACGCGATATTATGTGACGTACAGCATGGATGGCAACTACTTTGCTCCTTATCAATGTAAAAAGGTTGGTAGCGGGAATATAATCGTTTTGTTTTTGATATAGTAATACAAACAGTTGGATGCATCCTACCTACCAACCTACCGTGACACCGTGACATACTTTATGTTCAAATTGTAAATTGTGATGAGGAGATTTGATACCTACATAAGCCTTGTGGCTTCCCATTATCGCCTCGCCAATATAACCATGTTTTAATAAATGAAATGTAATTAGATATTTAAGATGGCAAAAATTAAATAAATACCAAAAAAATACTACTCAGTCGTTTTTACTGAGGTTATTTGTTTAGCTGACGTAGATGGCTAAAAGTGGTTTTGTATCTTTTCCAGATCTTTGGCGGTAACCGTAACCGTAACGGCGTTGTGAATCACGCGTTCAAGCCTGCTATCGTTGCACGATATATTCGTGTACATCCAGTCGCCTGGGCAAATCACATCTCAATGAGATTGGAACTTTATGGACACAAAATGGGTAAGAACACCAGGGTTAAACTCCTTAAACTCCTTGAAAACTCCTTAGATTTGGTTTACGTTTTTAAGGGCACTTGAAAAGCCCTTGCATTTTAGAAAATCAGCAAAAACTGCTTAATTCTAGCTAAATTGTGGTAGAAATTCTAGAATTTCAAATTAAATTTGATAAAATTTGTTCATTCTGTGCGATGTTAACAATGACAGGAATGTCATTTATATATTAAAGTTGTCGCAAAAAGTGCTTAAAAATTACTTTTTGGTCCTTGAAAACTCCTTGAAACTCCTTAGATTGTAGCAATTTTTATTCAAATCAAACCAATTGTAATTCAATCAAACAAATTACAATTACACGTACAATAGCTAGCCCTTAAGAACAGAGGGTATTATGGTTCTGTGAAAATAGAGAATAAATGATAAATTGGTTATTGAAGTACTTCTTTATTATCTTTATTTAAGTGTAAACTTAAGTCTTTCCTTTTCTCACAATATTTTGAGTGCATGATGACTCTAGTGTTTTTGTTTTCTCTTAATCACCTTTATTTAAATTGTACATGTAAGGCTCATTGAGATTAGAAATGCGCCATAGAAATACATTAAATTAATAATTATTATTATTATTATTTATTTGCTAGCTGCTTTCCGTCTACCTCTTGGTGTCCAGGACCATCGCATCCCTCACGGCAACCTCCAAGCGTCTTCGAGTTGGGACAGAAACCACGGCGCCTTCCGTGGCCGTCTGTACACATGTATCGAAGGTCGTTATATAGGGGCGTGGTCATCACGTCAACAAAACCATCACCAATGGTTACAGGTCAATATTGGCCTTCGTGCTGTCGTCATTGGCGTGGCAACGCAAGGTCGTGATCGTGTTAAACAATGGGTGAAGACATACATTCTGAAATACAGCGATAATGGAATTAACTTTAGAACATACCAAGTACGAAGGAGAACAAAGGTAGAAGCAACTTTTAATTTCAAAAATGCTAAACTTACAGTTTGATGTATTATTCAATAGATTTCAGAGACAAATACATTTCTTATATTTATGCAAACATTTTATTTGTTAATAATATAATTGATAAAAGTTACTCGAATTTGATTGGCTTAGAGCAGTTGAAGTGTAAGTGCAACCAAAAAATTGGCTTAAATTGGTTCATGTATATATCAATAAGCAATTGGACTGTTTCTCGTTCATTATGGGTTAATTAATTCGCACTCGTGTGTTTTTCATAGAGCACAAATTGCACTCTGCCTACGGTCGAATTTATCCCACATCGAACTCAAAACCACATGATTACCTATACTAATTTACCTATTTCTATTCATTTATTTTTAATGTGTTTTTATTTTTACGTGTTAAAAGTTAATGTTTTTGTCATTTGTTAGGTATTCCGTGGTAATAGCAATCAAAGCACTGTAGTCAAACTTGCTCTGATACCAGCTATCCATACGGCATATGTACTTGTTGTTTTATTTACTTGGTACAAAGTTGATGTTTTTGTGTCATTTTGTTAGGTGTTCCGTGGTAATAGCGATCAAAGCACTGTAGTCAAACATGCTCTGATACCAGCTATCCATACAACATATGTACGATTCTACCCACGATCTTGGAGAGGACATATGTCTATGAGAGTTGAACTCTACGGAAAGGTCTACGGTAAGTAAATTGATACAGTTATTTAAAAATATCACGATAATTTATCACTGAATTAAAAATACATACAGTCAATGTCATTACAGCGAAAATCGTAGCATCGCGACTTGCAAATTGTGAATTTCAATTTGATTTTAGGTTTTTCTGATCCGTCAATCAGTTTGTAGGAGGTGCTTGTACACTGATTAACACCTAAAGTCATTGGTTAATTTGATGTAGGCTCCGTTTCCAAATTGATTGACGGATTGAAAAAACTCAAAATCAAATTGGGAAAGACTACCGAAAAACAATAGAAAACACATTTGAATTTACTCCGGATCGAGATTATCGCTGTGCAAATGCGCCTTTTGCTAGATAACATAAAACTGGAGAATTATTGGTTTGCAACCAATCTCAGGAAAGTGAATTGAACAAAAGAAACGGCAGCCATGCTGGTGGTCTTGACAAAAAAAAAAACATCACCGTGATTGGTGGTACTTTTATTCAATTCACTCTCCTGGGAATGGTTGCAAACCATCAATTGAGACATTATTATTTTTTTTCATTTTTATTTCTTTCATGATTTCTCTGTACTTGCCATACTAATAATCATCTTTCTGAACTCAGGTCGCGTACCCAGAGACAAGTCCCTAGGTCTTGGCATGAGAAATAAACTTCTTCCCAACAGAGCCTTCTCGGCGTCAAGTAAATGGACAGCACACTACGCTGCCTTCCTTGGTAGACTGGATTCCAAGAAACGCGGTCGTTACTCTGGAGCCTGGAGCTCAAGACACAACAACAAGGCGCAATGGATTCAGATTGACCTTGGTAAAGTTCGAAAGGTCACTAAGATTGCAACCCAAGGAAGAACTGATGCTAGACAATGGGTAACACGGTACATGGTCAAGTCAAGTATTGATGGTATCTACTGGGCTACTTATAGTCAGCGAGGAAGACCAAAGGTACGTGGATGTTGTTTTCTAAATGTTCTATATGTTATTATTCACACTAAAAGCGTGCAACATAAATAGTACTAAACAGTGCTTTTTTATGCTAATAGTCTCCTTCACAGTTCCCTGCGCCATCTTGAAAGGTAGCCAGGCCTTTGCATCGAAGCGAGACAAACGTTAAGCTTGCAATGATAAAGGCACATGAATAATTGTACCACAAAGTGTTAAAAGGTCTGTATCATCGCAAGCACAACGTTCGTTTCGTTTCGATGCAAAGGCCCGGCTACCATTTAAGATGGCGCAGGGAACTGTGGAGGGGACTATTCTAGAGCGTAAATGATTAATCGGCCGTGTCATAGAGTGGTTTTCATTAACCCGTGAAACAAAGTGTAATAGCTAATTAAAAGTGTAATAGATCGTAATAGTCGTGTAAAGACAATAAAATACAAGACAACCAAAGTGTAATAGTGTGTAATACGCTAAAGTGTGTTTCACGGGTTAATGAAAACCACTCTATTAGTAAACACTAGATAGTACAATTTTTGCTAATTCTGTTGTTTGATGTAGTACTATTTTGTACTTATTTATTTTTGTATAGAGTGAAGTCATTTAACCCGTGAAATAGATATTAGACTAATACACCTTAGCAGTCTCTAATTCCATTGTTTTCTTTTGTGTCTATTTGACTATTACACCTTGACTATTTAATTTTGTTTCACGGGTTAAATGTCTTCACTCTATCACGAATATATTGTTTACACTCTATTGTTTTCCATTGTCTAAATTAGCAGTATTTAGCATTTAGTTTTGCACGCTTTTAGTGTTTGTACTCTCTATAGAGTGCTAAAGTGTAATAGTCAAAAGAAAACAATGGAATTCTGGACTGCTAAGGTGTATTAGTCTAACATCTATTTCACGGGTTAAATGACTTCACTCTATATTAGTATTTATATTTATCGTTATTATGTTTTATATATTAGGTGTTTATCGGAAACAATGATCAATTTACCACCAAAGAGAACAGATTCGATCCCAAGCTCACGGCCAGATACGTCCGTGTCAACCCACAGGCCTGGTACGGACATATCTCTATGAGATTCGAATTGTATGGACATCCAGCATGTAAGTATTATACAAAATCAACATTTGTTGTTCTACAAGTTTTCAAGCAACTCCAAGATAGAGCCATGAAACGAAATTGTTTTTGAGGATTCTATAAATGTAATTATTGGAATAATTAATGCCGAAGTTTTACGAGAATTCAAACAATATTGACGATTTTACAATTAAACCTTCGAATACACCTTACTTTAACTTTCAAAAATGTCCCTGAATCGCGGCCAAAATGAAACTCTTTCCATTAATATTTTGCGATGTAACTTTGGTTCCAACAAACAAAAAAAGGTTTTTTGCAAACGAAGTGACGTCACGAAATACTAGACTTGCCCCAGTCTCCAGATCATATTTTGAGCGGGCAGAATAAGCTACTTTTGACCGTGAAAAATTCCACCTAGATTTTTATATTCATTTTATCAAGTTTATTATCATTTTTATAAAAGATCCATTTGTTTGATAAAGAAGGGATTGATTTCGCTTCATATGCACTTGAACGTCTGGCCTTTTTGAGACAATGATTCTCGTTGATTCATTCAACAGCTACGCGAGACGTTCCTCTCGGTATCCAAGATGGCAAGGTCAAATGTAAACAATTGAAGGCCTCTTCAATGTGGGACAAATACCACCACGCATGCCGAGGAAGACTGAACACCATCAAACAAGGACACTATCGTGGGGGGTGGGCACCTCGTAAAAGATATCACCAATGGTGGCAAGTACGACTTAGCGGTCCTACCATCATTACAAGGATATTAACACAAGGACGATATGATATTGCACAATGGACCAAGACTTACTATGTCACTTATAGTAGAAACGGTCGTCGGTTCGTTACTTACAAAGTTGGTGGAAAGAGAAGGGTAAGTCAATGTTCGGTTACCTTGGAAACCAGACGGTTTCTTGATCTGTAGTCTTTGTATTTATCTAAATACTATTTTTAAACTCTCTTTTTATAGTATGTATTTTATATACAAAGTGTTTTGTCATTTTATATTTTTATTTAAATACTTTTATCATAATTTTGTAAAGCGCTGTTGTAATCCCCAGATGAAACAGCGCTATATAAATTTTCTTTATTATTATTATTATTATTATTATTATTATCATTTGTCCGTCTATGTTCATTTCTCATTGCTTCACAAACCGTCAGATTTACAAACGCCAAAGCATGTAGAAAATAACCTCTGGTACCCAGGGTACTTTTTGCTATAAAAGTTTTACCAAACTCACAACTTCTATACTTGCTCTTGACATTGAAAAGTAAATCGTACAGGACCTCTCTGAAAAACACCTCGGTGATGAGAGCCTCCTGCTTAAACATTGTTATAAATAAATAAATAAATAAATAAATAAATAAATAAATAAATAAATAAATAAATAAATAAATAAATAAATAAATAAATAAATAAATAAATAAATAAATAAATAAATAAATAAATAAATAAATAAATAAATAAATAAATAAATAAATAAATAAATAAATAAATAAATAAATAAATCGTTCACGTCACACTCGTTCCCATGCCCTCAGCCCGAGGACTATACAGTGGTCCATCCAGAATCAAACTTTGAACATTTAAAAAAAATAGAAATTCAAATCGTGAAATGTTTTCGCGAGAGTCCTGTAAACTGTCTTATACGCTTCGAAATTGTTATCCGTTTAACAATTGGAAAAGCCCAAAATACTTATTTCTACTAAAACATCATTAATTTATTTATTTGCAATTATTCATTTCTTTATTCATTTATTCATCATTTTGATAATCGATAGGTATTCCCTTCCAATAACGATAGAAACAGTATCGTGTCCAACACTCTTAAACCAGCCATCCACGCCAAGTACATACGTCTACACCCATTGACATGGCACACTCATCCTAACTTGAGAGTTGAGCTGTACGGAAAGAGACCAGGTAAGATCATATGCACCGATATACAGCATATAGAGATTTTGTCTGCGCATGCGTTTGTTTTGGTATTAAAAATCCTTTGCACGTCGAAAGAAAGAGATTTATATTTAACTACAGCGCACTACTAGACGGTCCATAGATAGAGTGAAGATATTTAACCCGTGAAACAAAATTAAATAGTCAAGGTGTAAGAGTCAAATAATGGAATTGAGACTGCTAAGGTGTATTAGTCTAATATCTATTTCAGGGGTTAAATGACTTCACTCTAATTGGATTAGGGTGTAAACAGTAGAATACAAACACTAAAAGCGTGCAAAATATATCCCTGATCTCATTAACCTGTGAAAAATTCTTCACTGGTCTATTACTGTTTGATACACCTTAATTCCACCCCGCGTATTAAAGAACCTGTCAGGCTGAAATTTTCATTAAAAAAAAAAAACACTCTATCTCACTGAAACAAGGTCAAAGTACGAAAATGTCCCTGGCATGATTAACTTAATATAATATGCGAAACGTGACTTTTAATGGTCGTATTATAAAGGCAACGTGACTTATAAGACCATGCAAACATATTTAGTCAGCATGTAACATAGAAATTCTATTTGTCCCAAATATTTTATTTTTACGCTGATATCCTTTTTTCAAAATATTTGTCTGTTTAGGCTACCAACGTCGAAGTCTACGTCCTCTAGGAATCCAAAAGGGAACCGTCCCCAAACGCCACCTCTCTGCATCATCGTCTTGGAATAGCAACCATGGTCCATCTAGAGGAAGACTCATGTCTGTTCGTCGGGGACACAAGACCGGTGCATGGTGCGCCAAGAGGAACACCAAGTACCAATGGTTCCAGGTTTACTTCCCAAAACCTAAGACTGTCACTGCATGTGCTACACAAGGTCGCCAGGATGCCAACCAATGGGTGAAGAGCTACTATGTAACTTATAGCGTTGATGGAATCAACTTTGTTCCATATAAAAAACGTGGAGTTACTAAGGTGAGAATTATGATTATTTGTTGGTCGGCTAGAACTCGTAAAGTAGTCGGAACAAGAAGGATCATTCGGGTTATTGTATGGGATGGTTCGGCAATCAACTGAGTTTGTCATTCATGAGTCTCATGTCATTTAGTAATTGGTTGAATCTAGTCGGTTATCTTTCGGAACAAATTCGGATAATAGTCGGAGAAAACTCTTATCGATCAGAAAACAATATTGTGTCAGGAAATAGATCGAATCAATTAATTTGGTCAGCGTTTGGAACGTGTTTGGATAAAGGCTGGGTAACATTCGCTGATCGATCGGAAAAAGCAAGTGTAATTAGGAAACAGGTTGAACAAGTTATCTTGTGGAATTGTGTTCAGGAAATAGTCGGGCAAATTTCCTTAATCGACCGGGAAAACATAATGTAATTAGGTAATAAGTTGAATCAAGTCAAGTTATCTTTCGGAACGTTTTCGGATGAAATGAAAAATATTTTTCAACCATATCTTGCACCTTTTACTCCGTCGGATGGCTAAAGCTCGAAACATCAGTAAAGTTAAATTAATATTACCTGTCTTCAACCATATCATACTACAATCTTGGCAGAAACTAGTGAGACACTTTTACGGTTTTCTCTATTTTGACCTTTACCTATACATTTTCGGTATAATTCTCCCCTCCCCCTCCACACAATGTTGGTTTTCAGTTAACATGTTTCCTTGATGACTGCCAGGCCAACATTGTGTAGGGGGGAGGGGGGAGTGGCTTTAGCAACAAATTTAGGCCCCAAAAGCACGCGCATTACGGTATAAGACTAATGTCCCATTTTCAAAGCAGTTGTCTCACTTAGTTTTTGCCGAGATTTTAGTTGTTGTAGTGTTAATCTCTACTTTACGTGGACAACGTTTATGACGTCATTGACTGTATATTGTGTTTCAGATCTTCCCTGCCAACAAAAATAGAAACACCGTTGTGTACAACCACTTTAACCCACCAATCAAGGGCAAGTACTTCAGAATCTACCCTGTGTCGTGGGCCAGTCATATCTCAATGAGAATTGAACTATTTGGATTCCCTGCATGTAAGTAGTACATTACAAATATATTTAGGAAAACTTTTTGTTAATTTTAAAATTTAAAATAACTTTTAAACTTTTTGTTAATTTAAAATAACTTTTAAACTTTTCGTTAATTTATAATAACTTTTAAAGTTGCATGCAGATTACTATTTTATATATATATTTTTTATATATATACTTATCGTGTTGTATTTATCATATCGAAATATTTTTTAGTTATTTTGTATATAAATAGTTGTATCTATTTCTTTATTTTTTTTTGTTAAACTTGTTTCTTATTGTAAAGTACTGTTGGATTTTAAAAAAACAGCGCTATATATATAAATAAACTCAAAATAAAAAGATAAATATAAGTTTCTGTCTATATATGAAACTGGTTCAAATCATTTCGGTCTTGGAATGCACTATTCAGTATTCTGCTTTCAAACATTTTTTTTTTTTTGAATAAGAACTATCGTTCAATCTATAATAAGTTTCAGCCTTTTCCATCATTTTTCTGTTACTGATGTTATTGTTCCCTTGGCAACAGCGCGTACCCTTCTCGCCCTTGGTGTTGAAGACAGACGTATTCCTAATGGTGCTCTCACAGCTACGTCATCATGGAACCATAAACATGGACCACAAAGGTCACGTCTTAACCTCGGAAAATCTCGTGCAGGAACGGGGGCATGGTCGAGTCGACATAACAAACGAAATCAATATCTTCAGATTGACATTGGTTCTCAAGCTTATGTTGCTGCCATAGCAACCCAAGGTCGCCAAGATTACAGCCAATGGGTGAAGACTTACAAAGTATCGTCAAGTAAATTTGGTTTCCGGTTTAAATGGTATCCAAAGGTAATGTATTATCGCCTCGCCTCTCGTGCATTCCCTCACTCCTTCCATCATACCCGGCTCTCATCCTCCTTCCATCCTAACCTCCCCCCTTCCCTCCCTTCCTCTCTGGTACCATCCTTCCTTTCCTTCCTTCTTCCCTCCATTCCTCTCTGATTTCCTTCCTCCTTCCATCCTACCCTCCAACCCTACTTCCATCCTACCCTCCCTTTCTCCCTCATTCCCTCCCATCCTCTATGCTACCATCCTTGCCTTCCTCTCTTCTTCCTCCCTGCTTTCCTCCATTCCTCCATCTGACTTCCTTCTCTCTTTTCATACTTGCACTCTTTCCCTTCCTTTTCCTCCCTTCGTCCATGCTTCTCTCCCTCATGAGTTTGTATCCCCGTAGCTTGACCTAAACGTCCGATAAGAGAAGCACAGATCGTGATTTAGATTCCCATTTGGAACTAAGTGTATGCATTATTTGTTTATTCGCTTATTCATTGATGTAACTATGTATCTTTTGATAGACGTTCCGTGGTAATAAAGATCGTAACACCATTGTCAAGCACCGCCTTGGTCGTGCTATTAGAGGAAGATATGTCCGTATTCACCCACAAACTTGGCATGGTCACATGTCGATGAGAGTCGAATTATACGGCTTTAGATACGGTAAGATGGGGATTTAACCGTTTCACGGATCTCTCTTGCCTGCTTGCCTGCTTGCCTGCTTGCCTGCTTGCCTGCTTGCCTGCTTGCCTGCTTGCGTTTTTAGTTTCTTTGTTCGTGCTTTAGTGTTTTCATTAATGTATATATTTTTGATTTCTTGGTTTCTTCAAGTGTTTTAATGTTGTCTAAATTAACATACCTGTCAAAATGATAAAATCACTAAAACTGAATTTCATGTCATTCAGGCAAGAAACTCGTCTCAGCCAGACCAATTGGCTTCCAATCCAATCGCATCCCCAACAAAGCGTTCACGTCTTCAAGCGTCTATAACAAGTACCACGTGGCATGGCTTGCACGTCTCAATAACTTACCACGTGGTCGTTATGTGGGCTGCTGGATCCCACGTCACAGCAATCGCAAACAATGGATCCAAATTGACTTGAAGAAGTTCTATAAGATCGTGAAGATTGCCACCCAGGGTCGTTTCAATGCTAAACAGTATGTCACGAGGTATATTATTACGTACAGCGCTGATCGTATCCGATGGTTGAAGTATACTAAGAACGGAAGAGTACATGTAAGTATGTCCGTACTTTGGCAACTTTTCTTCAGCTCATTGTAAATAAGTGTAAAGCGATCCTAGGTGATTTCGCGCGCGCACTTTCGTCTCGCATAAGCCAATTAGAAGCATTTTTTTTTCATCGCCAACAGCTCCAAAATGGCGTCGATCGAGGGAGTTTCCCGTGTTTACCCTCTATAAAACCTCATAAACTATACATACTTAACATAACTGTAATAATGGAACTTGGGCAACAAAAGCTCTCTGCTGCTCTATCAGCAATAAAGTTTTAAACAAAGTAAAACAAAATGCAAATGCATAAAAGAATACAACAGTGACATATTTTGTTATGGTTTTGCCAACCAACCATTGTTACTAGAACAATGAAAACTAAAAGATGAAATTAAAATAGTTTGTAAATAAGCATCATAAAGCCAACACTTGTAAACACTACGCTCATCTATTGTGTTCTATGATGCCAGGTATTCCCAGGAAACAGGGATCCCAACACTGTTCAGGAGAACGCTTTACAACCTTCTCTACGAACCCGCTATGTACGCGTCTACCCTACTGGATGGGTCAACTGTATTGCTCTCAGAATAGAGTTATATGGCAAACCAATGTGTAAGTAACTTCTTACAGTTAAAGAAAACTGACTATATTGTTTGTACTAATTGATAAAGAACAAACGAAAACAATGCGTTTAGATTCTACTAGAGCGGTTTCATTTTGCCTGTTGTACTAGTTGATAAAGAACAAAAGAAAACAACGGGTTTAATGTCAATTGGTAGCTAGCCTTTTTTCACGGGAAAGATCACTGTATCAGCCAATTTTTAAAAGAGTAGGACAAGACTTGTGGTATTTTTCTTGTTTCTTGCTACATGCATTCTTGCTTTATACACATATTCCGGTCCTTGCCTTACCAAGGGCTGTACTAAATTAGCATTTAATCATAAGCAAATTTTTTTTTTTTTTTTAGCCAAGTTACGAGTTCCACTCGGAGTAGCTGATGGTAAAATACCAAATGGAGCCATCACAGCTTCGTCTAAATGGAACAAATATCATGCAGCATGGAGAAGTAGACTTCACGCAGTGGTAAAACAACACATTAATATCTTTTAGTATAAATACGGATAAATACAAAAGTGATTAGAGAAAATCACGTGCTGTGATTGGTATAGAAATTCACATTATTTAAACAATAGAGTAGTTGAATCGAGGGCATAATGCTGGGTTAGTTGCCCGCGGAAACTAGATGTTCCTCAACAAGGGCAACAATCACAGCAATATGCCCGAGATTTTAACATTATTCAACAATAAAATTGTTTTCTCACTCAGCGGGCACTATGCGCTGATAGTATCCCTCCGCGGCGGGCACAATCACGTCACCTGATCTCCCCTCGACCAATGAGAGCGGAAGAAAATTTGTTGTTGAATTATAATTCTCATTAATGACCTACAGCGCTTCGCGTGCTTTTAGAAATAAGAAATTAACATTTTTTCTTTAAAAAATGCTACTCGATGATTAAGTGCTGTATTAGGCTTATGATTATTATAATAAGATTTATATTAGTCTGATTTAGTGATACTTTAATTAATCAAGCCCCAAAATCATGCAAAATGTAAATGTCTTAACCGACTTTTCTTGATAATCTATAGAAACACGGCCATTACATTGGTGGCTGGGCCTCCAAATACAACAAGGTTGGCCAATGGCTGCAGGTGTTCTTTGGACGTTATACATCAATCACTAGAGTGTTAACACAGGGAAGACAAGACTATAGCCAATGGGTTACCAGTTACAGGCTTGCATATGGCAATGATGGTTATCGCTTCAAATTCTATAAGAACTCTGGTAAAACAAGGGTATGTAGCTACGTTGAAAACGTTAAGCAAGAATAGGAATAGTTCGAAAGTATGGTTTCCTTATGATTGCTGCGATTGCCGTAAACCGTGTTTAGCTATTGGAATGCAGCTCAGAGTTCTTTGCGATTAGACAAATCCATATTATTGTATGTTCATATCCATAATTATATTCAATCCATATTATTTGTATGTTCATATGCATTGTTTTCACCTATTTGTCCTTTTCAACGTTCAGTTCAGTTACCATGAATGGTAGTTCTAAGTCAAGGCTGGAGTTGCTGCGCATTATAAATTATCATTTTGCTATATGTGACTCCAACATTGACTTGGAACTATCATGGTAGGTCACTGAACGGAACTGGGTTCATGCACGAGTCGAATTCGTAGAATACTTGCTAATTAACTGCAATATTTATGGCAACTTATCAGTGGGGACAGGGCTTATTCAATCTCAGCCCCTAAACTTTGGAACACATTGCCCCAACACATAACAAACACAGATACAATCTCATCATTTAAATCCAAACTCAAAACCTTTCTTTTTCAATAATTCTATTTTTTTTTTTATTTTTTTTTTGTAAGAGCATTGAGCTTTGATAATGCTCCTAAAACATTGCATTATTGTTTATTGTTTATTGTTTCTGCCATATTACAAGGTTTACATAAATAATGTTATATATAAGAAAAATTAAAATGCAATCAGTATAGATAAATAAATATTAAATGGTGTAATATGGCAAGGAGGCCTCTGGAAACCAATAGGCTTATGTGAAAGAGGTCTCCTTAAGATTATTATTTATAATTTATATAAATATAAATAAATCTGCAAAAATGCTTAATCCGCATTATTATTATTATTATTATTAATCATATTTACCCGTGTATTTCAGATCTTCAATGGCAACCACGATAGGAACACTGTCGTTGGTCATAATCTAAAGCCTTATATCCGTGTACGGTACGTCAGAATTTACCCAAGAACATGGCATGGTCACATGTCAATGAGAGTTGGATTCCTTGGTCGAAGAACAGGTTTGTTTCTATGAAATACAGGTTTTACTGGTTTTGAATTTTCCTTCAGTAATCAAGCAACAGTCAAAAGCTGTGTTTTGGTTGGCCCCTTATAAAAATACCGCTATTGTTCGGTTAGGTTTAGGGCAATTGTTTGGAAAGACTCTATTGTTTTTTAAACCAATCCTAAACGATGTTTCGATTTTGTGCTGGATTGCCCTATAGGGCTAGATAAAACACGGGGTCAGATAATGCTGAGTTGATAATAACAGTGGTACCTCTATTTAGCAGTCACGCTTGGGACTTTCCAAAGTGGCCGCTTAATAGAGGTTGGCCACTGAATAGAGGTATAGAATATGTATAGAAATAGATTTGGGACTTTTTATTGTGGCCGCCTAATAGATTGTGACCGCTTAATAGAGGTACCACTGTATACATGTATCTAATATATTAGTCTCGATTTGCAAAACTGTATGGGCACAGAGTGTACGAAATTTGCTATCTACTGATCTGATGCTAAACTAATTGTTAATGTTAATTATGATTTTAGGAGTAAGACAGCCAAGCCTCCGAGCTCTTGGAATGCAAAGCAAACGTATTCGTAATACTCAAATCACAGCTTCGTCTAACTGGAACAAATACCATGGTTCCTTCCTGGCCAGGCTACACAACAAGGCACGTGGACGATACCAGGGTGGATGGTCTGCCAGACACAACAACAGAAACCAATGGATACAGGTAGTTACTGAGCATGCGCGAAAAAATGAGAAAAAAGGGGTTATTGATGAGTTTTAGAAAATGAGATAGAGCGCAAACACTTAATCCGTGAAATAAAATCTTTTTTTCACTGTCTAATAGCTCTTATTTAGTGAATATTAGTGACTATTTTAGACAAGTAAAGCTGTAATGAAGTATTGTCTCCTCTGTATTTGCCTTTTCTTAGACTGTTCTGGTTGAGTGATCAATAAGAACTATTTGTTAGTAACAACTTTGATTTTATTTCACGGACATAGTGTCTGCACTCTATACCTCGTGTAATAGGTATTATCGCTTCAAATACTGCAATATGTTTTGCCCATTTTCCTTTGTGAAATAATTAGTGCCAAAAGACCTTTTCACGGTTCACGTTCACAACCTCGGCCTCGAATGGGTGTAGTATATATTCTTTACAATTTAACTACAGCCCGTGGAATTTTGAAGTGTTTCAATTAGCTTCAATTGTTTGATAATGTGTACATTCCTTAAATTACCGCAAGCTGTAGTCAAATTGTAAAGAATATATTACACGCTATCAAGGTTGAGTTTGTGAACCGTGAAACCTATGAACCTATGAACGCTGTTCAAGGTCATATAATTAATTCCATAAATCCTTTCTTATTCCAAGGTCACTTTCCGTAAAGCCAAAAGAATCGTTGCCGTGGCAACTCAAGGTCGTCAGAGACATAAACAGTGGGTAACGCGTTACTACATAACATACAGTCTTGATGGGGTCCATTACACGCCTTACTTCCAAAGAGGATCACTCAAGGTAAAGAACTACTGCTCACCTACCGTATTTCCTTGAATAAGCGCCGCCCCCTTATAAGCGCCGCCCTCGAATAAGCGCCGCACTTTAACCCTGTAATGTTAATCTAGAACAGCATTGGAGAATAAATTACCTAAAGCTATATTCTTCAGTCCAAAGTAATTATATTTCACTACTCGCCCATTAAGTTATTTTCCCAGTAATCGTAGTTCTGATCAAGAAGGGGACAGTGAGATCGAGAAAAATTTAATAAGAGCCGCGGCGCTTATTCGAGTAAAATTCTTAATAAATTTAGTATTAATACACAAGTGAATAGAGAAAGCCTCGCGCGGTGATTGGTCGAGAAATCATGTTACTTACTAGGACTATACAGCGTTTCGCGCGCTTTTAGAAATAGCAAATGAACAGCTTTTCTTCAAAAAAAAGGCTGGTTCTTTTTAGATTTTGAAATAATCGCTTGTGTATTTATACATAAACAATTATTCACCTCAAGCTAAGTGAATATCGGTGAAAAATAAACTTGACTCCGTCTCGGTTATTATTCACCGATATTCATTTCGACTGCGTGAATATTTGGTAATTATTATTATTCGCCTTTTACATAATATATTTACAACATTTTATAAAAAAACTGACATATCACCTAATGACAAAGAGATCTCTTGAAGACAACGCCGCCTTCCTTCTAACTTAGAATGATAATATTATCGTATATGTCGATGTGGATATGTCGACTTCTTCACTGATTGAACTATAGTATCTTAAAATGTTGTGTTTAGTAGTTTTTTGTTGTTGGCCTGGACACATTTCTATTTTATATTTAATGTTGTAATTGTTTGCCTCATGTATTTGATTTTCTCATGTAATTATTTAAAATATTTTCCAGTACTTCCGTGGCAACAAAAATCGCAATGCCGTTGTACGACATATGTTGACACCAAATGTCAACGCAATTGCTATTCGAATTCACCCCGTTGCTTGGAGAGGTCATATCTCAATGAGGTTTGAACTCTATGGACGCAATGCATGTAAGTTATTTAATAATATTGAGAATAATAATTATAATAATGGTGATGATGATAATGATTATAATCATAAACGTTATTGGGTATACAGATATATGATTTTAGTGTTTGTAATAAATTGCCTGATTTTAGTGTTTGTACTAAATTGTATGATTTTAGTGTTTGTACTAAATTGTATGATTTTTGTGTTTGTAATAAATTGCATGATTTTAGTGTTTGTACTAAATTGCATGCTTTTGTGTTTGTACTAAATTGCATGATTTTAGTGTTTGTACTAAATTGTATAATTTTTGTGTTTGTACTCAATTGCATGATTTTAGTGTTTGTACTCAATTGTATGATTTTAGTGTTTGTACTCAATTGTATGATTTTAGTGTTTGTACTCAATTGCATGATTTTAGTGTTTGTACTCAATTGTATGATTTTAGTGTTTATACTAAATTGCATTGTACTTAATATGCCAATGCAATATGTTCTATCATTGAGTACCTGATCTTAACGATCACTTTGTTTTATTTGCAGTAACACGAGGTCTGGCTCTTGGTGTCGAGGATGGTCGCATACCAGAAAGTTCATTTTCCTCCTCATCCAACTGGAACCACAACCACAGAGCATCCAACGCCAGACTCAACGCTGTCCGTCGTGGACACAGAACTGGTGGATGGTCTTCAAGACACAATAAACGAGGACAATGGATACAAGTGGATGTTGGATCTCTTGCACGCGTGACAGGAATTGCGTTACAAGGCCGACAAGACAACAGCCAATGGGTGACAAGATATACTGTCAAGTATAGCAAAAATGGACGTTCTTATGCTACTGTCAGAGCTGGAGCTCGTGTCGCCGTAAGTATACATTTCTGGTTATTACTATTATTGATTTAGAACCCCTGCTTCCACGAAAGAAACTCTGTTTTCCTTGAAACTTTGGCTCAGCAAATAGTCCCCTGCACAGTTACCTGCGCCATCTTGAAATGTAGCCAAGTCTTTTCATCTTAGTTAGACGAACGTTGAGCTTGCAATGATAGAGACCTTTTTTAAACAACATCTTTTTTAACTCCTTGCCCCAAACACCTCCATTTTACTTGGAACCGTCTCTCAGTCAATGACTATCATTTATTGGATATCCTGGTTATGAAGAAAACATAATCATTTGCCTTGGAATTTTCCCCAGTCACTTACAATTTCTATTTGAATAAAATCTGAGAAAACACGAACCCAATTTGCATATGAACTTTCTCTCAGTCAATGACTATCATTTATTTGGAATTCCCGGTATGTAGAATACAAATCATTTTCCCCAGTCAATTTATATTACAATCGTTTACCTCGAACACAAATCCCTTGTAGTTTTCTACCAGTAAATTCTTTTCGTTTATTTCAAACCCTCGACTTCAACCCATGTCCTTTGGAAACTTTTCCAATCAATCCATCAAAAAGTCATAACGTGGGATAAGGTTGACCTTAGATCCGAGCCAAAGGCTCATGTAAAAAGCAAGACAACTAAACGATTCCAGTAAATCAACTTTCTTTTCGTTTTTTCTTTAGGTATTCCGTGGCAACAAGAATAGAAATTCAATCGTCTACAGTCGTCTACCAAAAACCATCACAGCTCGCTATATCCGTATCTATCCACAAGCCTGGCATAAACACATGTCGATGAGACTTGAGTTATACGGAAGACGATTCAGTAAGTTTATTAGTAATATTAAATGTCACGTAAAGCGTACGATGCACGTAACATAATACGTAAGGCTGTGCGAGATGTGCGGTCGAAGGTTCAGTAAGTTTATTAGTAATGTTAAATGTCACATAAAGCGTACGATGCACGTAACATAATACGTAAGGGTGTGCGAGATGTACGGACGAAGATTCAGTAAGTTTATTAGTAATATTAAATGTCACGTAAAGCGAACGATGCACGTAACATAATACGTAAGGCTGTGCTAGATGTACGGACGAAGATTCAGTTAGCTTATTTAAAATGTTAAATGTCTTGTAAAACGGTTTTGCAATTTGTACGGACAACGATAAAGTAAGTTTAACAATACATGTAGCGCAATGCGTAAGATACACGTAACAAAGTACGTAACGCTATGCGAGATGTAAGGACGACGATTCAGTACATTTATTGGTCATATTACATGTAACGTAAAACGTCAGATTCACGTTAGGTGGGTGATTTTGCAATTAAATTTACTGCAGCACAAATGGAATAAAAAAATTCCTGCACTATTATAAGGGGAGAAAAAAAAAGTATTGAAATAGATATGCAGAGCATTGAGAAGGGGAAAAAATATCATGTCCACCAAGACGTTGGAAAAAAAATTATTCTCAAAGATTAAATGGCCGGCCCCTAAGACGACTCGAAACCTTGATTACTTGTAACGTATTTGTTTCCTTCCTATTATCCAACCATCTTTTAACTCGAATTGGTCATTTCCAGGAACACCAAAACTTCCAAAACCATGCGGTATCGGAAACAAACGTCTACCAAACAAGTACATCTCGGCGTCCAGTCAATGGAACAAATACCACGCAGCCTTCCTGGCCCGTCTTCACAACCAGAGACGAGGACGATATCAAGGAGGATGGTCAGCGAAACGTAACAGACGAGGAGAATGGATTCAGTATGACTTGCGCACTTACAAAAAGGTCTACAAAGTCGCTACTCAAGGACGCAGCCATGCCAACCAGTTTGTAAGAAGCTATATTATTAAGTACAGCGTAGACGGACGTAAATGGGTGCCATATAGAGTCAACAGCGCTGTTAAGGTAGGAATTATTACTTTTAAGGGCGCAGTCTTTGGAACTAGACGTCCCGAGCTCGATCTCCTTCCGCAAAATTGTTTCGACTTCTTCCCATGATGTGTAGCTGTCAGTAGTTGTTTCCCCCTCTCTCCTGAATCAATGTTGAGTTTTGGAAGTGTAAAACGGTTGTCATTTGAAAGGACAATCTGAATCAACATTGCTTTGGGGGAAGAGGGAAGCAAATCCAATTTATACAATTTGAATTTTTTTTTTTTTTGTAAGCTCAAAAACAATCATAAAAATGTAACAAAATCCCAACAATTTTAAACTTGATTGCAGCTTACTTCTAGCTGAAGGAGCTTCCGACGCTAAATAATAATACTTTTATACTTTTATTTTTTCTAAATCCATGCCAGGTCCTCCCTGGAAACAAAGACCACAACACTGTCAAGGAAAACATCTTTGAACCGCCATTCATCTGCCGTTTCGTTCGTATCTACCCTGTCTCGTGGCATGCCCATATGTCATTAAGAGCTGAGTTCTATGGTGTCGGACAACGTAAGTATTACACTAACTTTAAAAACACACGTTAACTTATAACACGTAATCTAATTGGTTGTTCAAACACATGTTTACTTATAACACGTAATCTGATTGGTTGTTCAAACACATGTTAACTTATAACACTTAATCTGATTGGTTGTTCAAACACATGTTTACTTATAACACGTAATCTGATTGGTTGTACAAACACATGTTAACTTATAAGACGTAATCTGATTGGTTTTTCAGGACGCAATAAGCTTCCACTTGGTGTAGAGGACGGCAAGATACCCAACCATGCTATCACTGCCTCATCACGATGGGATAAACACCATGCACCCCGCTTTGGCCGTCTAAACAATGTCAAACGTGGACGTAACAAAGGAGGATGGTCGTCTAAACGTAACAAGCGAGGACAATGGATACAAGTCTATCTAGGCAAACAGACTGCAGTCACTGCTATACTGACTCAAGGCAGGCAGGACTATAACCAGTGGGTGACGTCATACACTGTTGCCTATAGTAACAATGGAAAGAACTTCAAGTCATACAGGAAAAACGGACGAACTAAGGTAAAGATGTGTTATTCATTAAGAGATAAAAAAGCACTTATATTTTAACAAATACAAATAATAATACTCCAGGTTAACGTTAGCTATCACCAGATGACGACTTCATAAAACAACTGACTTTTGACGATTATTTTCGGGGCGAGTCGAAAAAATCGGGCATCCTGGACACCACTTGGAGACAAGTGATGACAGCAGCTAAAACTGAACACAATTTATAACCAGACGAAGAACTACAACTTTTGATGGCTTCAAATTGAAACATGGTATTCTACGGATGCCAACCACAATGTCTACAGCAAACATGTTCGCTGAAGATGTTGAATGAGATTGATTGATTTTCTGTATTATTTGACAAAGGGCGCATTTGAACAGGGATAGCCTTGCTATGTTGTCAAAATAATGAAATATTCCAAGCCAAGCACAGAAACATGTTATCGCTTAACAATAGAACACACATTTGAATGGTCTCTGTTATTATTCACCGATACTCACTTCGCCTTTTGCGAATAACAGACAGACAGACAGACAGACAGACAGACAGACAGACAGACAGACAGACAGACAGACAGACAGACAGACAGACAGACAGACAGACAGACAGACAGACAGACAGACAGACAGACAGACAGACAGACAGACAGACAGACAGACAGACAGAATAGGTTGAATTAAAGCGATATTTACAATTAGTGTTAAATAATGTATGATTGATAAATTGTGTTATTTCAATGCAGATCTTCCGTGGCAACAGCGATAGAAACACGATAGTTAAACATCATGTTAACATTAGAGCCCGTTACATCCGGGTCTACCCACGCACGTGGTACAAACATATGTCAATGAGAATAGGACTACAAGGAGGAAGAACAGGTAAGATCAATTTACGTATAGGAAATACAGTGTAAATATATGATTGGATGGATAGATGAATGGATGGATGGATAAATGAATGGATAGATGAATGGATGGATGGATGAATGAATGGATAGATGAATGGATGGATAAATGAATGGATAGATGAATGAATGAATGGATGGATGAATAAATGGATTTATCATATGACCCGTATTTTGCCCGGCGCGCGCTCTTAAGAAAACCTTCGGGAAAATGTCACGCGATGGGGTCCGTACGGCTTTTTTCACCTGGTCCGTACAAACACGTACGGACCAGCTACTCGAAACATCACAACAAAAATGGCGCGCGCCGTGTAAAATACGGGTCATATGATAAAAAACTTATTGACTGAGTTAGGTCGGGCCGTACGGGAAATTATTTGGCTCTTGGTCATTTGTACGGACCTCGCTGCGCTCGTTCCGTACGTCATGACCGCGAGCCAAATATTTTCCCGTACGGCCCTCCCACTCAGTCAATAAGTACTTAAGATGAATGAATGGATAAATGAATGGATGGATGAATTAATTAATTAAGGATGAATTAATTGAATGGGTAAATAAATAGATGGATGGATGGATTGATCAGTGATAAAAAAAATGGAGAAAAGCATGAGTGAATAAACGGATACATGAACTGAATGGATAGCTTGCGAGGTTGCAAAAGGGTGTGAAGAAAAACATACATTTCCAACAATAACTATTTATAACAATAACAATATTGTCGTCACTTGAATCCCATCATGGTTTTAAGATTTCCAACGCATTTCTATAAACTTATTTCACGTTTCTGAAAATATCAATATTGTTATTATTGTCAGGACGTGTAAAACCACCTGTCAGACCACGTCCACTCGGATTGCAGAGCGGACGTATTCGTAATAACCAGATCAAAGCCTCGTCTAACTGGAACAAACATCATGGTGCTTTCCTGGCCAGGCTACACAGCAAGGCACGTGGACGATACCAGGGTGGATGGTCTGCCAGACACAACAACAGAAATCAATGGATACAGGTATGTCAGCTGAATAATGATGATTATGGTGGTGGTGGTGGTGATGTCAAAGATGAAGATGATTTTTAATATATTGATGGTGATGATGATAATGACGAAGATGATGATGATTATTATTATGATATTGATGATGATGATGATGATGATGGTGTTGGTGATGATGATGATGACGTTGACGATACACAAAACGCGATGTTAAACAATATTCTATTTACAATGTACATTTGTTTGGATGCTTCTCTTTTTTTCTCTCAATGTAATGTAATTTTTTTGTATGTTTAATTAGGTTCGATTCCGTCGTCGAAAAGTCATCAATGCGATTGCTACTCAAGGTCGACAGAACGCTGACCAGTGGGTAACGCGGTACTACGTTTCTTACAGTCTGGACGGAGTCCATTACGTTCCATTCCGACAAAATGGACGAACACGAGTACGTGAAAAATCATATACAATCTTTGTGTTTGTAATCAATGAATACTGTCTTTTGTGCAATGGTTGAGAATAATAATAATAACATGTTTTGACAGGACAGTTATATCAGTTAAAAATAATGTTATCAATAAGTAGACGTACAGTAACTTATTTTGTTGTGGTTTTGTCTACCATCCATTGTTATTAGAACAAAGAAAATTAAAAATATATATTTTCAAAATAACACTACCCTAAACACTACACAAAACATTAAACATTGCGTGAACACTACGCTAGCCTATATGGATCCTGTATTTCTTCCATTATTCTTTCACATTAAGTTACATTATTCGCGACTAGAATGATCGAACAAGGCTGCATTAGTTGAAACAACTAACTTGACTTTTCAGGTGTCAAGTCATGTTTTCTTCATATTCGTTACAATGCGTTAGCAGTGTTATATGCTTATCGCTTACGTCACATTTTGTTACATTAATTAACACTTTATTGATATCTCAAGGTATTCAATGCAAACATAAACCGTCACGCTGTTGTGTTACATAAATTAACACTTTATTGATATCTCTAGGTGTTCAATGCAAACAGAAACCGTCACGCTGTTGTGTTACATAAATTACGTCCTGCAATAAGAGCCTTGAGCATCCGTATTCACCCACTTGCCTGGAGAAGTCATATCTCAATGAGATTTGAATTGTATGGAAGAAATGCCGGTAGGATTCTAATTCTCCTGATCTTCTTCTCTGATTTCCTTCCCTGATATCCTTCTCCTGATCTTCTGTAGTTCAGATCTCCTTTTCCTGAATTCATTATCCTGATCTCCTTCTCCTGATCTACTATAGTCCTGATTTCCTTCTCTTGAACTCATTATCCTAATCTCCTTCTCCTGACCTTCTTCTCCTGATCTCCTTTCCTGATCTCCTTCTCCTGACCTCCTTCTCCTGATCTCCTGCTCCTGATATTCTATAGTCCTGATCTCCTTCCCTGATCTCCTTCTCCTGATCTCTTTCTCCTGATCTTCTATAGTCCTGATCTCCTTCTCCTGATCTCTTTCTTCTGATCTGCTATAATTCTGATCTCCTTCTCCTGACTTCATTGCCCTGATCTTCTTTTCCTGAACTCCTTCTCCCGATCTCATTCTCCTGATCTCCTTCTCCTGATCTGTTTCTCTTTAACTCCTTCTCCTGATCTTCTTCTCCTGGTTTCCTGATCTCCTTCCCTGATTTCCTTCCCTGATTTCCTGCTTCTGACCTCCTTCTCCTCCTCCTCCTCCTCCTCCTCCTCCTCCTCCTCCTCCTCCTCCTCCTCCTCCTCCTTCTCTTCCTTCTACTTTTTCCAGTTCTGCAGTTATAAACTTCATTCGTTTGTTTGTTTTCAGTTGGTACTCATCGCCTCCCACTTGGTGTCGAGTCAGGCCGCATACCAGACAGAGCATTCTCCTCCTCGTCCAACTGGAACCACGACCACAGAGCATCAAACGCAAGACTCAACGCTGTTCGTCGTGGACGAAGAACCGGTGCGTGGTCTTCAAGACACAATAAACGAGGACAGTGGATACAAGTGGATGTTGGACAGCTTGCGCTAGTCGGTGGTATAGCCACACAGGGCAGACAAGATGCAAACCAATGGGTAACGAGATACCTAGTGTCTTACAGCAGAGATGGAAGAAGATTTAGACATTATGGTCACGGAAGATCTTTAATGGTATGTATTGAATCCTTAACTTCAATAATCTCCAAGACGAGTGCCCAAACACACACGTAGTAGCTCAGCGGAGAGAACTTTTGACCGGTAATCAGAAGTCTAAATACCATCTAGTCCTTGTTCGCCACTAAGGTTCATCAGTAGCTCAGTGGTTAGAGCATCTGGGGCCGGAGGTTCCAGGTTAGATTAAAGCTAGTCCTAGGTTAACTCTATGAAAAGAAAACCTTTGTAGGCTAAATACCATATAGTCCTTGCTCGCCACTAGGGTTCACTAGTAACTCATTACTAAAATCGTCCAACTGGTAATTAGAAGGCTAAATACCTTATAGTCCTTGCTCGCCACTAGGGTTCACCAGTAACTCATTGCTAAAATCGTCCAACTGGTAATTAGAAGGATAAATACCATCTAGTCCTTGCTCACCACCAGGGTTCACCACTAAGGTTCCCAGTTATAATAATTGTTATTTCTTTCAGTTCTTCCGTGGTAACAAAGACAGAAACACCATCGTCTATCACCGTTTCTCCAGACCAATCAAGGCACGCTTTGTGAGAGTCTATCCTCAAAAATGGCGTGGTCACATGTCAATGAGACTTGAGATTTATGGAAAACGACTAAGTACGTGAATAGAAAGCTTTTGTTTTGCATTGTTTTGTTTTATTTGTAATTTTTTGTTTTATTCTATTTTATTTGTTTGATTTATTTGATTTGATTTGTTTTATTTTGTTTTGTTTTGTTTGTTTTTTATTTGTTTTATTTTGTTTTGTTTTGTTCTATTTTATTTATTTTGTTTGATTTATTTGTTTTATTTTATTTTGTTTTATTTTATTTTGTTTTGTTTTTATTTATTTCATTTGTTTTATTTTGTTTTGTTGTACTTTTGCTTGTTTTCATTTATTATGGATAAACGAATGAACAAATCAATGATCGAAGGAAAATTTAATAAACTAATACATAAGTCACTCTATATGAATGAATGAATGAATAAATAAATACATAATAATGTTGCTGTAATTCGCCCATATTAATGTAACTTGCATTATAAAATCAGGACGAACACTTCCCAAAATCTATCCTTCTGGTATTGCCAACGGTCGTCTACCCAACAAATACATCACAGCATCCAGCATATGGAACAAACATCACGCCGCATGGCTGGCTCGTCTACACAGAAAGAAACGAGGAAGATATGTTGGAGCGTGGTGTGCTCGCCACAACAACAGAAGACAATGGATACAGTTTGACTTGAGAGGATTCAAGAAAATCTACAAGGTTGTAACACAAGGTCGCCAAGATGCCAACCAATGGGTGACAAGATATAAGTTGGCGTACAGTCAGAATGGATGGCGATGGGTCTTCTACAAGAAGCACAGCCGTGTTGTCGTGTTCAGAGGAAACCATGATAGGAACACTTTGAAAGAGAATGTTCTACGACCAAGAATGACTGCTAGATATGTCCGTATCTACCCAGTAAACTGGCATAAACACATCTCTCTCAGAGCTGAGTTCTACGTTAGGAAATCCTGTAAGTACAGTTACTATCTATGGGCCAGATTGAAAAAAAAAAGACATATTTAGCTCTTAAAATCTAAGGCGATCTTAGGCGATTTTAGGCAATTTTGAGCGATCTTGGGCGATCATGCATTATTAATGAGTTTTATTAACTCCTTTTCCAGCTCTTTACTCTATTTCACTTGGTATCGAAGATACAACCATCCCATAATATTATATCGTGATTTATTAATAAGTTTTATTATTTACTCCTTTTCCAGCTCCTTACTCTATTCCATTTGGTATCGAAGATACAACCATCCAATAATATTATATCGTGCTTTATTAATAAGTTTTATTATTTACTCCTTTTCCAGCTCCTTACTCTATTCCATTTGTTATCGAAGATACAACCATTCCATAATATCATATCGTGCAATATAATATCAATAATAAGTTTTAAAAATCTTCTCTTGTAGCTCGATACTATATTCCACTTGGAATTGAAGATAAGACCATCCCATACAGTGCATTTAGAGCCTCATCAAGTTTCGACAAGAACCACGGACCATCCCGAGCACGTCTAAACACTGTTCCACAAGGAAGGAAGAGAGGAGCCTGGGCGGCTAAACATGTTAACCGAGCACAATGGATCCAGGTTGATCTTGGAAAACGAACAACTGTAACACAGATATTGACCCAAGGTCGTCAAGATTACAACCAATGGGTGAAGACTTACACCGTATCCTATAGCAACAATGGAAGACGATTTACGTCATACAGGGTCAAGGGACGAGTCAGGGTGAGTTTCATTGTTACAGTTGAAACCTTTTTTGAAAGATTTCGTTGAGATATTCAGTTTTATTATTCAACTAGTCATAGACGAGTAAAAATATTGCAGGAGTAGGACTGGATCAAATAAAAATATCCAGCGATATTTTTACTCCTCTAGCTAGCTTTCAAGTAATAAAATATTTTGCTTTATAAAAGCCTAACAGGCTCGTCAAAATACAGCGTCCCACTCGTAAAATATCCAGCTATATTACACATCAAATTGTCTAATATGATATATTTATCAATGTTCGTATACAGAGTCAGAGGACGAGTCAGTTAGGTAATATTAACCCAAGATTTACCTTAGTAAAAAGACTTTTAAAGTACTTCCATACTTCGGGGACATTTTATCCCTAATCTCCCTCAGTACCATGGTATTACTTAAGCCTGGTTCACACTAGCGACATAAGCATAAGCATAAACAATACACGCAGACTCAGTGAAGCATTTCTCGAATAGATGTGAAAATATACAAGTGCGGTCAATGAGCAAAGCCCAACTGAGTCTTTGTAATTGTTGCTTATGCTTATGCTTATGCTTATGCTTATGCTTATGCTTATGCTTATGCTTATGCTTATGCTTATGCTTATGCTTATGCTTATGCTTATGCTTATGCTTATGCTTATGCTTATGCTTATGCTTATGCTTATGCTTATGCTTATGCTTATGCTTATGCTTATGCTTATGCTTATGATTTTGCCGCTAGTGTGAACCAGTCTTTATAAGAACTGGACTTTTCACATGTACATCAGGCTCGATAGTAAAAAAAATGTTATACAAATTGGTCACCATATGTCGTGTATGACTAATTTATATAATTAATGTTAATATTGTTTATTGTAGGTTTTCAATGGCAATTCTGACCGTAACACCATTGTGGTACGTAGGTTCAGCCCTTCTATATCAGCGAGGTTCATTAGAATACATCCCAAAACGTGGTATGGAACTATCTCAATGAGATTCGCTTTTACAGGAAGGCGAGGTAAAGCATTTCCATCCAATATGATTAATTTTTAGCAATATTTATACAGGGGATGTACACAGTTCCCTGCGCTATCTTGAAAGGTAGCCGGGCCTTTGCATCGAAGTGAGACGAACGTTGAGCTTGCAATAATAGAGACCTTTGAAAACCTTGTGGGACAGTAATTCACGTGTCTCTAACATGGCAAGAGTCTTATTTTTACAAAAATTTTAAATAAAAAAAAATAAAGGAAATTAATTTCAAATTAAATTAATTGAAATTGCGTCGATACTGAAATTAATACTTGTTGCAGGATTTGTAAAGAAAACTGATCGATTTCATACAAGTTTTTTTTTTTTTTTTTCAATTGACTCTTCTTTGATCCATCGCATTTCATTCTCTGAGACGTTAAATAGTAATTAATTATAAATCTAACTTTTTCTCACATCTCAAATTAGTAATCAGACGACGAGTGCGAACAGACCGTGCACTTGGAATGAAGAATGGACGCATTCGTAATAATCAGATCAAAGCCTCGTCTAACTGGAACAAACATCATGGTGCTTTCCTGGCCAGGCTACACCGCAAGGCCCGTGGAGGATACCAAGGTGGATGGTCTGCCAGACACAACAACAGAAACCAATGGATACAGGTATGTCAGCTGAATGGTGATGATGGTGATGAAAATAATGGCGATGACAGATGATGATGATGACGATAATGACGATAATGATTGCGGTGGTGGTGGTAATTGTGGTGATGATGATGGTGATTGTGTCGATGATTATGATGATGATTATGATGATGGTGGTGATAATGAAGATAATAAGAATGATGTCGCGATGATGATGACAGCAATTGTATTAAGATGATGATGATAATGATGATGCTGCTGCTACTGATAATGATGATGTTATTGATGACGATGATGATGTCAAAAACTATGTTTCTGATAATGATGATGATGCTGCTGCTACTGATAATGATGATGTTATTGATGACGATGATGATGACAAAAACTATGTTTCTGATAATGATGATGATGCTACTGATAATGATGATGATGATGACAATAACCATGTTTCTGATGATGATGATCACAATAGGGTAATTGTAACAATGATTGTAATTTTGGATAACTGTGTGCAATAACCTCCACTTAGGCTCAATACGTTTTTTATTTATTTATTTTTTTCATGTTTACAGATTTAATAAGATAAGACCAGCCTTCCTATACATGAACTCTGTTTGGTATTAATAATCGTTTGTTTTTGTTTGTCCAGGTCAAGTTCCGTCGTCCAAAGGTTGTTACTGCCGTTGCTACTCAAGGTCGCCAGAACGCTAACCAGTGGGTAACGCGATACTACATCACATACAGCTTGAACGGAGTCAATTACGTACCATACAAACAACGCGGACGAACAACGGTACGTACATTTACGTAACGGTTTAAATTCAAGAGATACTAGAATCAAATCATCGTTAAACTGAATACGAATTCAAGTATGTTACATGTTAAACGTGATATTCCGTTACCATGCGTTGTGTTACGTAAAGCTGCGTTACGATACATTTGTGTTACATGGTTTATTTTCAATTACGTTACATGTTAAACGTGACATTCCGTTACCATGCGTTGTGTTACGTAAAGTTGCGATACGATACATTTGTGTTACATGGTTTATTTTCAATTACGTTACATGTTAAACGTGACATTCCGTTACCATGCGTTGTGTTACGTAAAGTTGCGATACGATACATTTGTGTTACATGGTTTATTTTCAATTACGTTACATGTTAAACGTGACATTCCGTTACCATGCGTTGTGTTACGTAAAGTTGCAATACGATTGGTCACACAGTTATGTACTGTATAATACAATACTTTATTTGGTTGTTTTTTTTAGATCTTCAATGCCAACAAAGACCGTAATACTGTTGTGTTACATCGTCTCCGTCCTACAATCAGAGCACGCAACGTCCGTATCCACCCAGTCAGCTGGAAATCTCATATCTCAATGAGATTTGAATTATACGGAAGAAATGCCGGTAAGAGGATTCGTATGGAATATCTGATGATGATGATTACGGCCACCCGCTTAATCAATACGGTCACGCCGTTATTGTGGCCAGTTTTTTAGGTCCCGATGAAATGCATGCCCATATATTTTCTATAAAATTTACCCAATTAATACGGCCAACCCATTAATACGGCCACTTTTGGCTGTCCCTTAAGTGGCCGGATTAACGGGGTTCCACTGTAATGATAACCATGATAATGATAATGATATTGACGCTGACTGATTCGTTACATATCCAGTTGTAAAGAAACGATTCCCACTTGGTGTCGAGGATGGTCGTATTCCAGCCAGAGCATTCTCCTCCTCGTCCAACTGGGACCACAACCACAGAGCATCCAACGCCAGACTCAACGCTGTCCGTCGTGGACGTAGAACCGGTGCATGGTCTTCAAGACACAATAAACGAGGGCAATGGATACAAGTGGATATCGGACAACAGGCGATATTAACTGGTATTGCTACTCAAGGCAGACAAGACTATAATCAATGGGTCAAGAGGTTCTTCGTGTCATACAGTAAAGACGGGTCTAGATTCTGGAATTATGGTATTGCACGACGTATCTACGTAAGTCCATACGAATCGCATCGATTAGCATTATTCTCTTATTTCTTTTTTCTTGCTCTATACTACTTTGTCCGGCTACTTATCCAGCGTGGCTGGTCCTTGTAGTGTAGTGGTAATACGACGGACTAGAAAGTCAAAACCGTGAGGTTCAATTCCCGCCAAGGGCATATGATATTTTTCTCACGATCTTTATTTCTTAGTGTTTTGGAATTGATTTTCTTACTTTTCTTGTTACTGTGAATAGTCGTCTTGCACGTAACTCCACCTCCCTTAAACTAATCTGACCTGAAAAAAATGAGCTCCAAAAATAGAAAGAGCACCTCAATTTTAGTAAAAAATACAAATTTTCAGCTTGGAATATGGATGGCGTGAGAAATGGCCGTACAGTTATAGGCATTTTCTTGGAATTTCTTGAAAACTATTTGAAATCACGTATTTTGCTTGGTCGAGGCGCGTGCTTTATGAGAGCACACATCACGCGCGTTTACATTTTGATCATTTTGTATTTTATAAAAGAAATAGAAAATTTGTTTTCTGTGCTGTATGCAGTTATAAAGCACTTGGATTGTCAGAACACTCGAGAAGTGTTGAGAACCACATCCTCCGCTTGCTTTATAACTGCATACAACACGTGTAATTGCAACTATGGAAGCCCGAAAAAAACGATATATGTATATATTTTTTTTTTGTAGTATCTTCGTGGAAACAAAGACAGGAATACTGTTGTGTACAATAAATTCATCCGACCTTTCCGAGCCCGATACGTCCGTATCTACCCTCAACAATGGCATGGCCATATGTCCATGAGATTTGAACTTTACGGAAAACGAATTGGTGAGTTTTATAGGCTTATTCTTGAATACGTTGTTTTCATAAGTTGTCTTGATGGTAGTTTTGTTAAGGACAATAGCAGTGGTAATGATAGAGTGGTTTTCATAAACCTGTGAAACAAAAGTTACTTATTAAATAGTAATAGCCAGAATCAAACAAAAGATAACAAAAGAATTAGAGCATAATAGTACTTAATACTTGTATTTCACGGGTTTATGAAACTCACTCTAATACAGGGCTCGAAAGAGCCAGTGCCTCTAAATTCAGATCAAATTTAAGGTTTAGAAGGCATAAATTATGTACTGTCAGATGGATCTCAGTCAAAATTTACTGGAAATAGCTATTTACTTTTTTTTTTGTCTGGGAATGGCAGGCCAAATATTTTTTCCTATTTCGAGCTCTGTAATAATAATAATAAAATAATAATCGTAGCGATGAGATTGATAATGATAATGGAAACGATAACACTGATAATGGTAATTTAATCACGACGATGCGGTAATGATGAGTCCAAGTGGTATACGTATGGGTGATCGGCGGTCGATATTGTAAATGACCTCTAAAAGATTAAGATAAATGTCAAAGCCTTGTTGATTTCAACCCCTAATATAAAAGGTACAACTGTGCGATGTTCTTGGCAGCTTATTTTAATAACAAAGCCAAGTAAAAACGACATTTACAGGTACATAATGATGTTACAAAATTGACTTAATTGAGCAAGGCAACACTAACAGGTAAACTTAACCCTAAAATGAGCGCCGATCAGCCCTTCCACTTGGACAAACAGAGTATCCCTCGGAACAGTACCCCTGGAACAGAATCTAATATTATTTGTTATATTTGACATACTAGGTATTAAGCCACCAAAGGTAATCCCAAGCGGTATTGCCAACGGTCGTCTACCAAACCGATACATTAAGGCATCCAGCATATGGAACAAACAACACGCCGCATGGTTGGCTCGTCTACATAGAAAAAAACGAGGAAAATATGTTGGAGCGTGGTGTGCTCGTCACAACAACAGAAAACAATGGATTCAATTTGACCTTCGACGACCTAAGAGAATCTACAAGGTTGCTACACAAGGTCGACAAGACGCCAACCAATGGGTGACCAGGTTTAGAATTACATACAGTCAAACTGGAAGACGCTGGACGGCTTACAAGAAAAACAGCCGAGTTGTTTCATTCCGTGGAAATCGTGATCGACATACTGTAAAGGAAAACCTCTTCAAACCAACAATCGTTGCTCGATTTGTCCGTATCAATCCTACGGGATGGCACAAACATATTTCTCTCAGGGCTGAGTTCTACGTTAGAGCAGTTGGTAAGAGTCTTTTAAAATTGTATTTACATTTATATTTACATAGTTACATACAAACAAACTTTTTTTAAAGTGTCTAGTTGTTCTAGCGCCTATAATGGCAATAATTGGGCACAATATAAATTACAATACTCAATATGGAAGAAAATTAACTAGCTAAATAATATGTTAAAATATAAAATTTACAACTGATTATACTACCTAAAATATCTATTTACAATATTGTATAGAATATTTATATATGAACAATAAAAACTATCTTTAAAATATTACTAAAACGATTACTAAAATGCTTATGATTGGCAGGACAGTACTTATAATGTACTTATAATAATCAATTAATAATTCCATTCTTCTTCACTTGTAGGACGCAATAAAGTACCAATTGGTGTTGAAGACAAGAAAATACCTGATAGGTCGATAACAGCTTCATCAAGCTGGAACAAGCACCACGGACCATCCCGAGGACGTCTCAACACTGTTCGACAGGGTGGAAAGACAGGTGCCTGGTCAGCTAAACGTAACAACCGAAAACAATGGATCCAGGTTGACCTTGGCAAACGAACAACCGTAAAACAGATATTGACCCAAGGTCGTCAAGATTACAACCAATGGGTGAAGACTTACACCGTATCCTATAGCAACAATGGAAGACGATTTACGTCATACAGGGTTAGAAGACGAGCCAGGGTGAGTGTCTAGCTCCTATCATCATTTTATGGTACATTATGCATATATGATACATCAAATTTTTACAGATTTGTGGAGTCTTGTACGGTATCAGTACCAAAGTTTGGAATCCCTGCGAATTCGTGGATTTGTACTTGTTCGTTCACCAATAGTACCATTATTGATGAAATTGTTTTCATAACTTTTCCATGTTTCGTGGATGTATTTTTGTATTTCTTTTCAATATTAACTGTGTCTTCAGGTTTAACTCCGACAGAAACAAGATTGCCGTCCAAACCTTAGCTGTAACTAATGTAATAATGACTTTGTCTTCAGGTCTTCGGCGGTAACTCCGACAGAAACACGATTGTCGTCCGAACACTAAGGCGAGCAATCCGAGCCCGTTTTATCAGAATACACCCACGAACATGGTATGGCCATATTTCGATGAGAATCGGATTCAGAGGAAAACGAGGTAAGTCACGGATTGTCAAGATAGAGAAGCATTTAACTAATTATTTTAGTGTTGGTTTCTAAAGAATAGTACCATTCACGGTTCCCTGCGCCATCTTAAAAGCTGACTGGACCTTTGAGACCGAGTGAGACGAACGCTGAGCTTGCAATCATAGAGACCTTTTTTAAAACACGTTGCGGGACAATTATTCCCTTGTCTCTATCATTGCAAGCTCAACCCACGTTGAAATTGATGCAAAGGCCCGGCTACCTTTCAAGATACAAGATTCTAACGCAAAGAATGTACTTTATATAGTTACTGGTGGAACAACACGACCTTCACGACCTCGTTCACGTCCACTTGGAATGCAGAGCGGACGTATTCGTAATAACCAGATCAAAGCCTCGTCTAACTGGGACAAAAACCATGGTGCTTTCTTGGCCAGGCTACACAGCAAGGCACGTGGACGATACCAGGGTGGATGGTCTGCCAAACACAACAACAGAAACCAATGGATACAGGTATGTCAGCTAAAAGATGATGATTATGATGATGGTGATGATCATGATCATGATTGTGGTTGTGGTGGTAATTGTGGTGAAATAATGATGATTGTGTTGATGATGATAATGATGATGATGATTGTGGTGGTGATGGTGGTAATTATGGTGAGATAATGATGATTATGATGATTGTGGTGGTAATTGTGGTGATGATATGATGATGACAATAATGATAATGATGATGGATATTGTGTTGTGGTGACTATGATTATGACGATGGTGGTGTTGGGGGTGTGATGATATTGGTGAAGATATTGGAGAAGATAATGCAGATGATAACGATGATGATCATTTTGATGGTGGTGGTGGTGGTGGTGATAATTTTGGTGGTGGTGGTAATATAATGGTGTTGATGATGGTGATGACGATGATAACGATGACGATAACATTGATGAAGACTGTACCTCTTTGTATATCTAGGTTCAATTCAGAAGCCCTAAGAAGGTCACTGCTATAGCAACACAAGGTCGCAGCAATGCCAACCAATGGGTCACCAGATACTCTGTTACATACAGTCTAGATGGTGTACACTATGCAGCGTACAGAAAACGTGGAAGAACAGTGGTATGTCACTTGGCTTCGTCTATTCGATCATAGTTAATAGAGGCGATCTATTAACTATGATTCCATCAGTATAGAGCGGAATGAGTTGTTGTCGCTGTGTCTTTGCTAATGCGTGCTGTTTTTCTAGGTCTTCAGTGCCAATCGTAACCGTAACACCGTTCGACGCCAAAACCTCCGTCCAGCCATCACAGCAAGTCGTATACGAATCCACCCAGTCAGCTGGCATAGACATGTGTCATTGAGACTGGAATTGTATGGAGGAAATGCCAGTAAGTATATTTTGATGTTTACAAGTTTTGGTTACCAAAGAAGCTTTTGACAAATTTGACGGGAATCGGTCAAATAGAAGCTGAGTTATGGCAACTTCAATATAAAAATTTCCCCATGCAAATCACTGTAATTTAAAAGTTTTGAACAGAGCCGAAAATACAGTGTTTTGTATGGGGAAATTATATATGCAAGTGACCTTATCTCAGCTGCTATTTGACGAGTTCTGGTCAAATTTGCTGTGTGGACGTCTTTTTGATTGCCTATTAACATCGAGAACCAAAAATATGATATAGTGAAAATATCTTTGTATGACGTCATCACTGGAGTACTCTATTGAACAGGCTACATAAACTAACTTCATTCCTTTTTAACAGGATCTCGTTACCTACCTCTTGGTGTCGAGGATGGTCGTATTCCAGACAGAGCAATCTCCTCCTCGTCCACCTGGGACCACAACCACAGAGCATCCAACGCCAGACTAAACGCTGTTCGTCGTGGACGAAGAACCGGTGCGTGGTCTTCAAAACACAATAAACGAGGACAATGGATACAAGTGGATGTTGGATCTCTTGCACGCGTGACAGGAGTTGCGTTACAAGGACGACAAGACAGCAGCCAATGGGTGAAGAGCTACTTCATGACGTATAGCCGAGATGGTCGACGATTTACAACTTATCGTACTGGAAGAAAAACTGCTGTAAGTATTGAGTATTAAGGTGATTTTGGAGGGGACAATTGTCCGAACGCTAATATGGACGTCACTTCATTATCACATTTTTTATTTCATATTTCTATATTTTGATTGACCTCTACATCAAAATTGACTACAATTGTTGAAATATTAATGTTTCCGTTGTTAATATGTCTTCTTTCAGATCTTTAGAGGAAACCGCAATAGAAATACTATTGTATTCAAGAAACTCCCAAGAGCTATCTCAGCTCGTTATGTAAGGATCTACCCACGATCTTGGCACCGTCATATTTCAATGAGAATGGAGTTATACGGACAAAGATATGGTGAGCATTTTCGTAATATGTTTCGTTTTTTGATTTGTTTTTCTTAATTTCTAGACTGCGAACAGTCCCTTCTTTTCCCTCCAAATTCCAAAGAAAACGAGAGAAAAATGACCATTTGAATAAAACACAGACTAGCGGGCATTGGGGGCAAAAAGGGGGAGGAGCCAACTCGCCCCGAATCCCTGCTCGCTCGTTTTATTAAAGTTCACATTTTCTGAATCCTGAGGGAAAAGTAGGAACTGCTCGCAGTCTACTTAATCTCCTTCAAAGTTCCTTGCGCCATTTTGAAAGGTAACCGGGCCTCTGCATCAAAGTGAGACGAACATTGAGCTTGCCATGATAGAAATTGAGATTAAGATGACGCAGGGAACCGTGAATAAAAATATTACGAAAATGTGTATACTTATGAAATTTCAAACAGAAGCATTCATAAAAATATACAATTTCCCGGACATTTTGAACATGATTGTAGCTTTCAAGCAACTAGCTCTTCTTTATGGTAGACGGTTATGACACATAACAATAACCTGGAGAAACCTACAATATTAAATAATATAAATTCATTTTTCTAGTTCGTAGACCACGTCCAATCCCAAGCGGTATTGCCAACGGTCGTCTACCTAACCGATACATTAAAGCATCCAGCATATGGAACAAACACCACGCCGCATGGTTGGCTCGTCTACATAGAAAACGACGAGGAAGATATGTTGGAGCGTGGTGTGCTCGTCACAACAACAGAAGACAATGGATTCAATTCGACCTTCGTCGACCTATGAGAATCTACAAGGTTGCTACACAAGGTCGACAAGACGCCAACCAATGGGTGACCAGGTTTAGAATTACATACAGTCAAAGTGGAAGACGCTGGGCGGCTTACAAGAAAAACAGCCGAGTTGTCTCATTCCGTGGAAATCGTGATCGACATACTGTAAAGGAAAACCTCTTCAAACCAACAATCGTTGCTCGATTTGTCCGTATCAATCCTACGGGATGGCACAAACATATTTCTCTCAGGGCTGAGTTCTACGTTAGACCAGTTGGTAAGAGTCTTTTAAAATTGTATTTACATAGTTTTTGACAACATTTTCGAAAAGGTTGAAGGAGCGAACGGTGATTGCAGGACCGATTTAGGCAGGTACAACTTTTTCCTACAGCTGTCGCACGCTATCTGCTTACAACTTGACTTACCTCTGATTTCCACATGCACAACTTGTCGCACAGCACACGGAAAAGTCGCGTAAAGTCTTTCTGTCCCTTCGTTAATAAAGAATATTGTTTGCTGCCTTTTTCCCCTTTTAGTCAAAATTAGTTGGCACGCTTGCAGTATTTTATCTCATAGTTACTACTTCATTTATTTGAAGTATAAAAAATCCCCCCTCCCCCTTTTACCTCCACATCAATGTTGTTGTGCAATGATAACGCATTAACAGGTCAACCACATAAGCACCAAACAATGACTCCCTCCTCAACATTGCAAAGGTGATTGGGAGAGTAGTTGAATTTCAGCAGTGCTAAAATTACTTTATAACATTCGTGCCAACACTATTGTCAATGATTGCATGTAGTTATGATGACGATAATGATAATCAATTCATATTCCATCATTCTTCACTTGCAGGACGCAATCAAGTACCAATTGGTGTTGAAGACAAGAAAATACCTGATAGGTCGATAACAGCTTCATCAAGCTGGAACAAGAACCACGGTCCATCCCGAGCACGTCTCAACACTGTTCGACAGGGAGGAAAGACAGGTGCCTGGTCAGCCAAACGTAACAACCGAAAACAATGGATCCAGGTTGACCTTGGCAAACGAACAACCGTAAAACAGATATTGACCCAAGGTCGTCAAGATGCCAACCAATGGGTGAAGACTTACACCGTATCCTATAGCAACAATGGAAGACGATTTACGTCATACAGGGTCAAGGGACGAGTCAGGGTGAGTGTCAAGCCGTTATCATCATTTTATGCTGAAGACAGTCTTCAGGTCTTCGGCGGTAACTCCGACAGAAACAAGATTGTTGTCCGAACCCTTATAGCTATAACTAATGAAACAATGTTTTTGTCTTCAAGTCTTCGACGGTAACTCCGACAGAAACACGATTGTCGTCCGAACCTTTATAGCTATAACTAATGAAATAATGTTTTTGTCTTCAGGTCTTGGGCGGTAATTCCGACAGAAACACGATTGTCGTCCGAACACTAAGGCGAGCAATCCGAGCCCGTTTTATCAGAGTACACCCACGAACATGGTATGGCCATATCTCGATGAGAATCGATTTCAGAGGAAGACGAGGTAAGTCACAGATTGTCAAATAGAGAAGCATTTAACTAATTATTTTAGTGTTGGTTTCTAAAGAATAATACCGTTCACGGTTCTCTGCGCCATCTTAAAAGCTGACTGGGCCTTTGAGACCAAGTGAGACGAACGCTGAGCTTGCAATCATAAGGCCCGTTTACACTATCAATTAACTTTGTCGCGCAACAAGTGCGGCGATTTCAATGGCGGTTTTATCGCAGCTTTATCGCCGCAATTTCGAATACGCTCGAATTTAGTAGACAGAAAATCGCAGCACATTGCACTAAGTTTTGAGCAAGATCAAAGTAGCGTTAGCAAATCTGCGATACAATCGCCATTGAAACCGCAGCCCTTATCGCGCGTCAAAATTGCTAGTGTAAACGGGCCTATAGAGACCTTTTAACAAGTTGCGGGACACGTTGAGCTTGATGCAAAGGCCCGACTACCTTTCAAGATACATGATTCTAACGAAAAGAATGTACTTTATACAGTTACTGGTGGAACAACACGACCTCGTTCACGTCCACTTGGAATGCAGAGCGGACGTATTCGTAATAATCAGATCAAAGCCTCGTCTAACTGGAACAGACATCATGGTGCTTTCCTGGCCAGGCTACACAGCAAGGCACGTGGACGATACCAGGGTGGATGGTCTGCCAAACACAACAACAGAAACCAATGGATACAGGTATGTCAGCTGAATGATGATAATTATTATTATTATTATTATGTCGATGATTATGATGTTGGTTATGATGATGATAATAATAATGATGATGATTATGATGATTGTGATTGTGGTGGTAACTGTGGTGATGATGATGGTGGTTATATTGATGATGATGGTGATTTTATTGACGATGATTATGATAATGTTTGTGGTGGTGGTGGTGGTAATTGTTTGATGATGGTGATTGTGGTGATGATGATTTGATGATTGTGGTGGTAATTGCGGTGACGATATGATGATAACAATGTTGATAATAATGATGGTGATTGTGTTGATGATAAAGATGTTTATATTGTGGTAACTATGATAATGAGGATGGTGGTGTGATGATTTTGGTGAAGATAATTGTGATGATGACGATGATGATTTTGGTGATTATGGTGGTGATAATTATGTTGATGATAGTGATGACGATGACGATAACAATGATAATGATTGAACCTCTTTGTATATCTAGGTTCAATTTAAAAGCCCTAAGAAGATCACTGCTATAGCAACACAAGGTCGCAGCAATGCCAACCAATGGGTCACCAGATACTCTGTTACATACAGTCTAGATGGTGTACACTATGCACCGTACAGGAAAAATGGAAGAACAGTGGTATGTCACTTGGCTTTGTCTATTCCATCTTATAATTCAACAACAGATTTTCCTCCGCTCTCATTGGTCGAGGAGTGATCACATGACGTGATAGTGCCCGCCGCGGAGGGATACTATCAACGCATAGTGCCCGCTGAGCTTTTCGTCCGCTTCGGAAAAATTTGCTGTTGAATAATAAAAACAATAGAGCAGTTCAAATCTTTGGCATCATGCTGTGATAGTTGCCCTTCGAAACTTGATGTTCCTCAAAACTTCATAGTCGAACTGCGTTCTCGGGCGACTATTTGTTTTTTTGAACATCTAGATTCCGCGGGCAACTATCACAGCATAATGCTCTCGATTCAACTACTCTATTGTTTAAATAGTAAATAGAGGCGATCTATCAACTATGATTCCATCAGTATAGAGCGGATTTCGTATGGCTGTGAAAAGTTCTGTGCCGTGTGCGTGCTTTGCCGCGACCGTGATGTTTCTAGAACTTTCATAAAACTTACCGTACCTTGACCGTGTTTATGCCGTGAGCGTTTCATTGTCATATGAAATCCGGTGGTGTAGTGGTTAACACATCGGAAAGAAGTCCGAAAGCATGGGTTCGAGTCAAACCAGAGGCAATATTTTTCTCATCTATATCCGTTTGTATATTAGTCTAATTTTCGTTGGATTGACCATTTACGCATTAATTCATCAATGTATTTATTTGTTCATTTTAAACTAATTTCAAATGATAATAGACTTTTTCACAGTTCCGTTCAGTGACCACCAATAATAGTTCCAAGTGGAGATTCCCGTTGTTGCAGCAACTGGAATCTCGACTTGGAACTATCATTCGTGGTCACTGAACGGAACTGTGATTACAATTGCAATGGAACCCCGCCTTACGGCCACCTGATTAATACGGCCACCCCGTTATTGTGACCAGTTTTTTAGGTCCCGACGAAATGCATGCCCATTCATTTTCTATAACATTTAACCGCTTAATACGGCCATTTTGGGCTGTTCCTTCGGTGGACGGATAAACGGGGTTACACTGTAGTTATCATTGCTGTGTCTAATACGAGCTGTTTTTTTAGGTCTTCAGTGCCAATCGTAACCGTAACACCGTTCGACGCCACAACCTACGTCCAGCTATCACAGCAAGTCGTATACGAATCCACCCAGTCAGCTGGCATAGACATGTGTCATTGAGACTGGAATTGTATGGAGGAAATGCCAGTAAGTATATTTTGATGTTTACAAGGTTTGGTTACCAAAGAAGCTTTTGACAAATTTGACGGGAATCGGTCAAATAGCAGCTGACTTATGGCAACTTGAATATAAAAATTTCCCCATACAAATCACTGTAATTTAAAAGTTATTGAACTGAGCCTAAAATAAAGTGTTTTGTATGGGGAAATTATATATTCAAGTGACCATCTCGGCTGCTATTTGACGAATTTTCCTGAATAAAAACATCCTCGTTAACCCAGGGGTATTCTTCTGTCGCTCGTTTCTCGCTTCCACAACATATACCCCTGGGAACGTAGTCTGTTGGAGCTTGTTCCGGAAGTCAAAATTCAGCTCTTTCCTGATTGGTCGACCTTATTAGGTCGACCAATGAAAATCAAGATAACCATTCAAAGAAAGTCGTTAAATAAGTTTGAATTTTGACTTCCGGAACAAGCTTCAACAGACTACGTTCCCAGGGGTATATGTTGTGGAAGCGAGAAACGAGCGACAGAAGAATACCCCTGGGTTCCCGAGGATGGAATAAAGATTGATTATTAATAATTCTTGTCAAATTTGCTGTGTGAACGTCCTTTTTGTTTGCCTATTAAAAACGAGAACCATTGCTCGAAAAGTTGCTCGAAATGTTGTATCAAAATCTTGCATTCTGGACCCGTTTCCTGCCACTCTGCTCAAGGACCAGTTTCAAATTCTTCTGCCAACGTTTTCTACTATTGTTAATTTTTCCTTGAAATCTGGTGTTTTTCCCCGTTCTCAAAAACTGCTGTGCTATCACCTCTACTTAAAAAACCTTCCATGGATCATGAGGTCCTAAGCAACTTCACGCCCATCTCAAATCTTAAAGTCATCTCTAAAATTGTTGAGAAAGTTGTTGCTGTTCGCCTTCAAAACTACCTCGGATCCAATCAGCTACATGAACCTCTGCAATCTGCCTACAAGACCTTACATAGCTGCGAAACTGCTCTTCTTCGCGTACAAAACGACATTCTGCGTGCAATTGATAAACGTCATTACGTCATACTTTTGCTTCTCGACTTGTCTGCAGCATTCCATACTGTAGATCATACAATCCTACTCAATAGATTCAACTCCAGATTTGCTTTCCGTGGCACTGCCCTTAAATGGTTACATTCTTATCTCACTGACCGCACGCAATCTGTTTTGATCAACAATACTAAATCAGATAGATCCTCATGTACTCAGTTGTGGTGTACCGCAAGGCTCAGTGCTTGGTCCTTTGTTATACTTATTATACTCTGCACCAATAGCTGATGTTCTGCGATATCACAAGATGAAATAACACCTCTACACGTCTGATGATACACAGCTATACATCTCCTTTTCAACAAACAACGACCAACAAATGGATGTCTATAAACAAATTAAAGCTAAATACAGACAAAACAGAACTACTCTATCTCTACTCCAAATACAGCCCACAGCAGTCTTATGATATAGTGAAAATGTTATTTTATGACGTCATCACCTGAGTACTCTATTGAACGGGCTAAATGAACTAACTTCACTCCTTTTCAACAGGATCTCGTTACCTACCTCTTGGTATCGAAGATGGTCGTATTCCAGACAGAGCAATCTCGTCCTCCTCCCAGTGGAACAATTTCCACAGAGCATCCAACGCCAGACTCAACTCTGTTCGTCGTAAAGGTAGAGCTGGTGGATGGTCTTCAAGACACAATAAACGAGGACAATGGATACAAGTGGATGTTGGATCTCTTGCACGCGTGACAGGAATTGCGTTACAAGGACGACAAGACAGCAGCCAATGGGTGAAAAGCTACTATGTGACGTATAGCCGAGATGGTCGACGATTTACAACTTATCGTACTGGAAGACGAACTGCTGTAAGTATTCAGTATTAAGGTCATTTTGCAGGGGACATTTGTCCGAACGCTAATATGGACGTCACTTCATTATCACATATTTTATTTCATATTTCTATATTTTGATTGACCTCTACATCACAATTGACTACACTTTTTGAAATATTAATGTTTCCGTTGTTAATATGTCTTCTTTCAGATCTTTAGAGGAAACCGCAATAGAAATTCTATTGTATTCAAGAAACTCCCAAGAGCTATCTCAGCTCGTTATGTAAGGATTTACCCACGGTCTTGGCATCGACATATGTCATTGAGAATGGAGTTGTACGGACAAAGATATGGTGAGCATTTTCATAGTTTTGTTGTTCGATTGGTTTTCTATAGTAATCTCCTTCACAGTTCCATGCGCCTTCTTCATGGTAGACGGTTATGACAAATAACAATAACCTATAAACCTACAATACTAAATAATATAAAATTCATTTTTCTAGTTCGTAGACCACGTCCAACCCCAAGCGGTATTGCCAACGGTCGTCTACCTAACCGATACATTAAAGCATCCAGCATATGGAACAAACACCACGCCGCATGGCTGGCTCGTCTACACAGAAAACGACGAGGAAGATATGTTGGAGCGTGGTGTGCTCGTCACAACAACAGAAGACAATGGATTCAATTCGACCTTCGACGACCTAAGAGAATCTACAAGGTTGCTACGCAAGGTCGTCAAGACGCCAACCAATGGGTGACAAGGTTTAGAATTACATACAGTCAAACTGGAAGACGCTGGACGGCTTACAAGAAAAACAGCCGAGTTGTTTCATTCCGTGGAAATCGTGATCGACATACTGTAAAGGAAAACCTCTTCAGACCAACAATCGTTGCTCGATTTGTCCGTATATATCCTACGGGATGGTACAAACATATTTCTCTCAGGGCTGAGTTCTACGTTAGGCCAGTTGGTAAGAGTCTTTTGAAATATTATTTACATAGTTTTTGAATAGCATTTTCGAAAATGTTAAAGGAGCGAACAGCGATTGCATCCTTTGTGGCAGAAAACGAATTTAGCAATCCAGACACGATTTTAGTATTTTATCTCATAGCTACTACTTCATTTATTTTAAGCATAAAAAATCACTCCCTCCCCTCCCCCTCCTTCCCCCAACATCAATGTTGGTGTCCAATGATAGCGCAAGGGAGCACGGCAGACTTTTGTTTGTGGTTTGGATATATTCGTTCTTTGAAAGGTTTTAAATTACATCGATCTTTTCAAAGTTTTAAATTACATGAACACATTAACGGCTTATATTTTCGTCAACACAAATCGGCACCAATATCATTGCCCAGCGAGTCCCAGAGACGAGCAATGTACGAGTGTCGCCCGAGAGTTGCAATTGTAAGTCCTAAGCCAAGGCAGACACTCTTGCTTGCGGATAGTCCCATTAATCTACCAATTTAGCCGTTGATGTAATTTAAAACTTTGAAAAGATCGAAGTAATTTTTAAAAAATTTCCAAAGACCGAATATATCCAAACCATACACAACAGTCTGCCGTGCTCCCTTGGATAGTGCATTAACAGGTCAACCACATAAGCACAAAACAAACTCCCTCCTCAAAATTGCGAAGGGGGGTGGGGCTAGTAGTGGAATTTCAGCAGTGCTAAAATTACTTTATCACATTCGTGCCAATAGTTTTATCAATGATTGTAGTTATGATGACGATAATGGTAATCAATTCATATTCCATTCTTCTTCACTTGTAGGCCGCAATAAAGTACCAATTGGTGTTGAAGACAAGAAAATACCTGATAAGTCGATAACAGCTTCATCAAGCTGGAACAAGAACCACGGTCCATCCCGAGCACGTCTCAACACTGTTCGACAGGGAGGAAAGACAGGTGCCTGGTCAGCCAAACGTAACAACCGAAAACAATGGATCCAGGTTGACCTTGGTAAACGAACAACCGTAACACAGATATTGACCCAAGGTCGTCAAGATTACAACCAATGGGTGAAGACTTACACCGTATCCTATAGCAACAATGGAAAACGATTTACGTCATACAGGGTTAGAGGACGAGTCATGGTGAGTCTACCTTCCTATCATCATTTTATGATACATCAAATTTTTACAGGTTTGTTTCGTCTTCTACGGTGCGAAAGTATGGAATTCCTGTAAAATCGTAGATTTGTACTGGCCCATTCACCAAGTATAGTTATAACTAGTTATAACCAGATATAACTAGAACTAATGTAACAATGACATTGACTTCAGGTCTTCGGCGGTAACTCCGACAGAAACACGATTGTCGTCCGAACCTTTATAGCTAGAACTAATGAAACAATGTTTTTGTCTTCAGGTCTTCGACGGTAACTCCGACAGAAACACGATTGTCGTCCGAACCTTTATAGCTATAACTAATGAAATAATTTTTTTGTCTTCAGGTCTTCGGCGGTAACTCCGACAGAAACACGATTGTCGTCCGATCACTAAGGCCAGCAATTCGAGCCCGTTTTATCAGAGTACACCCACGAACATGGTATGGCCATATCTCGATGAGAATCGATTTCAGAGGAAGACGAGGTAAGTTACCGATTCTCAAGATAAAGAAGCATTTGACGAATTATTTTTGTTGGTTTCTAAAGAGTAATACCCTTCGCGGTTCCTTGCGTCACCTTAAAAGCAGACTGTACCTTTGCAACAGAGCGAGACGAACGCTGAGCTTGCAATCATAGAGACATTTTAACACGTTGCGGGACAATTATTCCCTTGTCTCTATCATTGCAAGCTCAACCCACGTTGAAATTGATGCAAAGGCCTGGCTACCTTTCAAGATACATGATTCTAACGCAAAGAATGTACTTTATACAGTTACTGGTGGAACAACACGACCTTCATCACGTTCACGTCCACTTGGAATGCAGAACGGACGTATTCGTAATAATCAGATCAAAGCCTCGTCTAACTGGGACAAACATCATGGTGCTTTCCTGGCCAGGCTACACAGCAAGGCACGTGGACGATACCAGGGTGGATGGTCTGCCAAACACAACAACAGAAACCAATGGATACAGGTATGTCAGCTGAATGATGATAATTATTATTATTATTATTATGTCGATGATTATGATGTTGGTTATGATGATGATAATAATAATGATGATGATTATGATGATTGTGATTGTGGTGGTGATTGCGGTGATGATGATGGTGGTTATATTGATGATGATAGTGATTTTATTGACGATGATTATGATGTTTTAGTGGTGGTGGTTGTAATTATGGTAATGATGATGGTGATGATGGTGATTGTATTGGTGATGATTATGATTATTTTGTTGTTGGTGGTGGTAATTTCTTTGATGATGGTGATTGTGGTGATGATGATTATGATGATTGTGGTGGTAATTGCGGTGACGATATGATGATAACAATGATGATAATAATGATGGTGATTGTGTTGATGATAAAGATGTTTATATTGTGGTAACTATGATAATGAGGATGGCGGTGTGATGATTTTGGTGAAGATAATTGTGATGATGACGATGATGATTTTGGTGATTATGGTGGTGATAATTATGTTGAGGATGGTGATGACGATGACGATAACAATTATAATGATTGAACCTCTTTGTATATCTAGGTTCAATTTAAAAGCCCTAAGAAGATCACTGCTATAGCAACACAAGGTCGCAGCAATGCCAACCAATGGGTCACCAGATACTCTGTTACATACAGTCTAGATGGTGTACACTATGCACAGTACAGGAAAAATGGAAGAACAGTGGTATGTCACTTGGCTTTGTCTATTCCATCTTATAATTCAACAACAACTTTTCTCCGCTCTCATTGGTCGAGGAGCGATCACATGACGTGATAGTGCCCGCCGCGGAGGGATACTATCAGCGCATAGAAGTCTATTTTTCGTTGGATTGCCCATTTATGCATTAATTTATCAATGTATTTATTCGTTCATTTTAAACTAATATATTTTAAAAGATAATATACCATTTCATAGTTTCGCCGTTCAGTGACCACGAATAATAGTTCCAAGTCGAGATTCCCGTTGCTGCGCATAGCAAAACTATAATTTATAATCCGACTCGGCTGCGCCTCGAACTGGAACTAACTGCGCGGACTTGAAATCCCGTCCAGTCCGAATTGGAAGACTTTACTTTGAAACATAACTTTGTTGTCACTGTACGGAACTGTGATTTGATTACGATTACAACGAGTTGTTGTCGTTGTGTGTTTGCTAATGCGTGCTGTTTTTCTAGGTCTTCAGTGCCAATCGTAACCGTAACACTGTTCGACGCCACAACCTCCGTCCAGCCATCACAGCAAGTCGTATACGAATCCACCCAGTCAGCTGGCATAGACATGTGTCATTGAGACTGGAATTGTATGGAGGAAATGCCAGTAAGTATAATTTGATGTTTACAAGTTTTGGTTACCAAAGAAGCTTTTGACAAATTTGACGGGAATCAGTCGAATAGCAGCTGCCTTATGTCAACTTGAATATCAAAATTTCCCCATACAAATCACTGTAATATAAAAGTTTTGAACTGAGCCTAAAATACAGTGTTTTGTATGGGGAAGTTATATATTCAAGTAACCATCTCGGCTGCTTTTTGGCGAATTTTCCTGAATAAAGATTGATTATTAATAATTCTAGTCAAATTTGCTGTCTGGACCTATTTTTTATTTGCCTATTAAAAACGAGAACCAAAATATGATCTAGTGAAAATATTATTTTATGACGGTACTCTATTGAACAGGCTACGTGAACTAACTTCACTCCTTTTCATCAGGATCTCGTTACCTACCCCTTGGTGTCGAAGATGGTCGTATTCCAGACAGAGCAATCTCCTCCTCGTCCCAATGGAACAATTTCCACAGAGCATCCAACGCCAGACTCAACTCTGTTCGTCGTAAAGGTAGAGCTGGTGGATGGTCTTCAAGACACAATAAACGAGGACAATGGATTCAAGTCGATGTTGGATCTCTTGCACGCGTGACAGGAATTGCGTTACAAGGACGACAAGACAGCAGCCAATGGGTGAAAAGCTACTATGTGACGTATAGTCGAGATGGTCGACGATTTACAACTTATCGTACTGGAAGACGAACTGTTGTAAGTATTGAGTATTAAGGTGATTTTGGAGGGGACAATTGTCCGAACGCTAATATGGACGTCACTTCATTATCACATTTTTTATTTCATATTTCTACATTTTGATTGACCTCTACATCAAAATTGACTACAATCGTTGAAATATTAATGTTTCCGTTGTTAATATGTCTTCTTTCAGATCTTTAGAGGAAACCGCAATAGAAATTCTATTGTATTCAAGAAACTCCCAAGAGCTATCTCAGCTCGTTATGTAAGGATTTACCCACGGTCTTGGCACCGACATATGTCAATGAGAATGGAGTTGTACGGACAAAGATATGGTGAGCATTTTCATAGTTTCGTTGTTCGATTGTTTTTCTTCATTTCTAGACTGCGAACAGTCCCTTCTTTTCACTCCAGATTCCGAGGAAAACGAGCGAAAAATGAGCATTTAAATAAAACACCGACGAGCGGGGATTGGGGGCAAAAAGGGGGAGGAACCAACTCGCCTAGAATCGCTGCTCGCTTGTTTTATTAAAGTTAACATTTTTTTAATCCGGGGGGGGGGGGGAAGTAGGGACTGCTCGATGTCTACTTAATCTTCTTCACAGTTCCCTGCGCCATCTTGAAAGGTAACCGGGCCTTTGCATCAAAGTGAGACGAACGTTGAGCTTGCAATGATAGAAATTGAGATTAAAATGACGCAGGGAACCGTGAATAAAAATATTACGAAAATGTGTATATTTCTGAAATTTCAAACAATAAGAGTCATAAAATATACAATTTCCCGGACATTTAATTTTGAACATAATTGTAGCTTTCAAGCAACTATCTCTTCTTCGTGGTAGACGGTTATGACAAATAACAATAACCTGTAAAAACCTACAATACTAAATAATATAAAATTCATTTTTCTAGTTCGTAGACCACGTCCAACCCCAAGCGGTATTGCCAACGGTCGTCTACCTAACCGATACATTAAAGCATCCAGCATATGGAACAAACACCACGCCGCATGGCTGGCTCGTCTACACAGAAAACGACGAGGAAGATATGTTGGAGCGTGGTGTGCTCGTCACAACAACAGAAGACAATGGATTCAATTCGACCTTCGACGACCTAAGAGAATCTACAAGGTTGCTACACAAGGTCGCCAAGACGCCAACCAATGGGTGACAAGGTTTAGAATTACATACAGTCAAAGTGGAAGACGCTGGGCGGCTTACAAGAAAAACAGCCGAGTTGTTTCATTCCGTGGAAATCGTGATCGACATACTGTAAAGGAAAACCTCTTCAGACCAACAATCGTTGCTCGATTTGTCCGTATATATCCTACGGGATGGTACAAACATATTTCTCTCAGGGCTGAGTTCTACGTTAGACCAGTTGGTAAGAGTCTTTTAAAATATTACTTACATAGTTTTTGAACAACATTTTCTAAAATGTTGAATTCGAAGGAGGGAACGGCGATTGCAGGACCGATTTAGGCAGGTACAACTTTTGCCTACAGCTGTCGCATGGTATCTACTTACAACTTGACTTGCCTCTGATTTACACATGCACAACTTGTCGCACAACACACGGAAAAATCGCGTAAAATTTCGAGTGAAGCGAACTTTGTTTCTTTCTCAAAATTATTTTAATATCAGCATTGGAAGAGCACTAGTTCCTTAACTTGTTCCACAAGTTAAGAAGTCTTTCTGTCTTTTCGTTAGTAAAGAATATTGTTTGCTGCCTTTTTTTTCTTTTCGTCAAAATTAGTTGACACGATTTCAGTATTTTATCTCATAGTTACTACTTCATTTATTTGAAGTATAAAAAATCCCGGATAAATAGCCGTTGATGTAATTTAAAACTTTGAAAAGATCGATGTAATTTAAAACCTTCCAAAGACCGAATATATCCAAACCATAAACAACAGTCTGCCGTGCTCCCTTGGATAGCGCATTAACAGGTCAACCACATAAGCACAAAACAATGACTCCCTCCTCAACATTGCGAGGATGGTAGGGGGATTATTGGAATTTCAGCAGTGCTAAAATTACTTTATCACATTCGTGCCAACAGTTTTGTCAATGTTTGCATGTAGTTATGATGACGATAATGATAATCAATTCATATTCCACTATTCTTTACTTGTAGGCCGCAATCAAGTACCAATTGGTGTTGAAGACAAGAAAATACCTGATAGGTCGATAACAGCTTCATCAAGCTGGAACAAGAACCATGGCCCATCCCGAGCACGTCTCAACACTGTTCGACAAGGAAGAAAGACAGGTGCCTGGTCGGCCAAACGTAACAACCGAAAACAATGGATCCAGGTTGACATTGGTAAACTAACAACCGTAACACAGATATTGACCCAAGGTCGTCAAGATGCCAACCAATGGGTGAAAACTTACACTGTCTCCTATAGCAACAATGGAAGACGATTTACATCATACAGGGTCAAGAGACGAGTCAGGGTGAGTGTCTAGCTCCTATCATAATTTTATGCTGACGACAGTGTTCAGGTCTTCGGCTGTACCTCCGACAGAAACACGATTGTCGTCCGAACCCTTATAGCTAGAACTAATGAAATAATGTTTTTGTCTTCAGGTCTTCGGCGGTAACTCCGACAGAAACACGATTGTCGTCCGAACACTAAGGCGAGCAATCCGAGCCCGTTTTATCAGAATACACCCACGAACATGGTATGGCCATATCTCGATGAGAATCGATTTTAGAGGAAGACGAGGTAAGTTACCGATTGTCAAGATAGACGAGCATTTAACAAATTATTTTTGTTGGTTTCTAAAGAATAATACCCTTCGCGGTTCCCTGCGCCATCATAAAAGCTGACTGGGCCTTTGAGACAGAGCTAGACGAACGCCGAGCTTGCAATCATAAGGCTCTTTTACATTATCAATCAATTTTGTCGCGCGACAAGTGCGTCGATTTCAATGGCGATTTTATCGCAGCTTTATCGGCGCAATTTCGAATACGCTCGAATTGAGGAGACAGAAAATCGCAGCAAATTGCACTAAATTTCGAGCATGATCAAAGCAGCGTTGACAAATCTGCAATAAAATCGCCATTGAAATCGCAGCCCTTGTCGCGCGTCAAAATTGCTAGTGTAAACGGGCCTATAGAGACCTTTTAAAAAGTTGCGGGACACGTTGAGCTTGATGCAGAGTCCCGGTTACCTTTCAAGATACATGATTCTAATGCAAAGAATGTACTTTATACAGTGACTGGTGGAACAACACGACCTTCACGACCTCGTTCACGTCCACTTGGAATGCAGAGCGGACGTATTCGTAATAATCAGATCAAAGCCTCATCTAGCTGGGACAAAAACCATGGTGCATTCCTGGCCAGGCTACACAGCAAGGCACGTGGACGATACCAAGGTGGATGGTCTTCCAGACACAACAACAGAAACCAATGGATACAGGTATGTCAGCTGAAGAATGATGAAGATGATGGTGGTGGTGGTGACGAAGATTATGATCATGGTGATGAAGATGATTGTGATTGTGGTGGTGGTAGTAATTGTGGTAATGATGATGGTGATTGTGTTGATGATTATGAGGATTTTAGTGGTGGTGGTGGTAATTGTGGTGATGATGATTTTGATGATTGTGGTGGTAATTGCGGTGATGATATGGTGATGACAATGATGATGGTGATTGTGTTGATGATCAAGATGATTGTATTGTGGTGAATATGACGATGGTGGTGTGATAATGATTATAGTGGTGATAATTATGTTGATGATAGTGATGACGATAACAATGATGATGATTGTACCTCTTTGTATATCTAGGTTCAATTCAGAAGCCCTAAGAAGATCACTGCTATAGCAACACAAGGTCGCAGCAATGCCAACCAATGGGTCACCAGATACTCTGTTACATACAGTCTAGATGGTGTACACTATGCACAGTACAGGAAAAATGGAAGAACAGTGGTATGTCACTTGGCTTTGTCTATTCCATCTTATAATTCAACAACAACTTTTCTCCGCTCTCATTGGTCGAGGAGCGATCACATGACGTGATAGTGCCCGCCGCGGAGGGATACTATCAGCGCATAGAAGTCTATTTTTCGTTGGATTGCCCATTTATGCATTAATTTATCAATGTATTTATTCGTTCATTTTAAACTAATATATTTTAAAAGATAATATACCATTTCATAGTTTCGCCGTTCAGTGACCACGAATAATAGTTCCAAGTCGAGATTCCCGTTGCTGCGCATAGCAAAACTATAATTTATAATCCGACTCGGCTGCGCCTCGAACTGGAACTAACTGCGCGGACTTGAAATCCCGTCCAGTCCGAATTGGAAGACTTTACTTTGAAACATAACTTTGTTGTCACTGTACGGAACTGTGATTTGATTACGATTACAACGAGTTGTTGTCGTTGTGTGTTTGCTAATGCGTGCTGTTTTTCTAGGTCTTCAGTGCCAATCGTAACCGTAACACTGTTCGACGCCACAACCTCCGTCCAGCCATCACAGCAAGTCGTATACGAATCCACCCAGTCAGCTGGCATAGACATGTGTCATTGAGACTGGAATTGTATGGAGGAAATGCCAGTAAGTATAATTTGATGTTTACAAGTTTTGGTTACCAAAGAAGCTTTTGACAAATTTGACGGGAATCAGTCGAATAGCAGCTGCCTTATGTCAACTTGAATATCAAAATTTCCCCATACAAATCACTGTAATATAAAAGTTTTGAACTGAGCCTAAAATACAGTGTTTTGTATGGGGAAGTTATATATTCAAGTAACCATCTCGGCTGCTTTTTGGCGAATTTTCCTGAATAAAGATTGATTATTAATAATTCTAGTCAAATTTGCTGTCTGGACCTATTTTTTATTTGCCTATTAAAAACGAGAACCAAAATATGATCTAGTGAAAATATTATTTTATGACGGTACTCTATTGAACAGGCTACGTGAACTAACTTCACTCCTTTTCATCAGGATCTCGTTACCTACCCCTTGGTGTCGAAGATGGTCGTATTCCAGACAGAGCAATCTCCTCCTCGTCCCAATGGAACAATTTCCACAGAGCCTCCAACGCCAGACTCAACTCTGTTCGTCGTAAAGGTAGAGCTGGTGGATGGTCTTCAAGACACAATAAACGAGGACAATGGATACAAGTGGATGTTGGATCTCTTGCACGCGTGACAGGAATTGCGTTACAAGGACGACAAGACAGCAGCCAATGGGTGAAAAGCTACTTTGTGACGTATAGCCGAGATGGTCGACGATTTACAACTTATCGTACTGGAAGACGAACTGCTGTAAGTATTGAGTATTAAGGTTATTTTGCAGGGGACAATTGTCCGAACGCTAATATGGACGTCACTTCAATTCATTATCACATTTTTTTATTTCATATTTCTATATTTTGATTGACCTCTACATCACAATTGACTACAATTGTTGAAATATTAATGTTTCCGTTGTTGATGTGTCTTCTTTCAGATCTTTAGAGGAAACCGCAATAGAAATTCTATTGTATTCAAGAAACTCCCAAGAGCTATCTCAGCTCGTTATGTAAGGATCTACCCACGGTCTTGGCACCGTCATATGTCAATGAGAATGGAGTTGTACGGACAAAGATATGGTGAGCATTTTCATAGTTTCGTTGTTCGATTGTTTTTCTTAATTTCTAGACTGCGAACAGTCCCTTCTTTTCACTCCAGATTCCAAGGAAAACGAGAGAAAAATGAGCATTTAAATAAAATACGGACGAGCGGGAATTGGGGGCAAAAAGGGGGAGGAGCCAACTCGCCCCGAATCCCTGCTCGCTCGTTTTATTAAAGTTAACATTTTCTGAATCCGGAGGGGAAAGTAGTTACTGTTCGCAGTCTACTTAATCTCCTTCACAGTTCCCTGCGCCATCTTGAAAGGTAGCCGGACCTTTGCATCAAAGTGAGACGAACGTTGAGCTTGCAATGATAGAAATTGAGATTAAAATGACGCAGGGAACCGTGAATAAAAATATTTCAAAAATTTGTATATTTCTGAAATTTCAAACAAAAACAATCGTAACAACATACAATGTCCCGGACATTTTGAACATGATTGTAGCTTTCAAGCAACTATCTCTTCTTCGTGGTAGACGGTTATGACAAATAACAATAACCTGTAAAAACCTACAATACTAAATAATATAAAATTCATTTTTCTAGTCCGTAGACCACGTCCAACCCCAAGCGGTATTGCCAACGGTCGTCTACCTAACCGATACATTAAAGCATCCAGCATATGGAACAAACACCACGCCGCATGGTTGGCTCGTCTACATAGAAAACGACGAGGAAGATATGTTGGAGCGTGGTGTGCTCGTCACAACAACAGAAGACAATGGATTCAATTCGACCTTCGACGACCTAAGAGAATCTACAAGGTTGCTACACAAGGTCGCCAAGACGCCAACCAATGGGTGACAAGGTTTAGAATTACATACAGTCAAAGTGGAAGACGCTGGGCGGCTTACAAGAAAAACAGCCGAGTTGTTTCATTCCGTGGAAATCGTGATCGACATACTGTAAAGGAAAACCTCTTCAGACCAACAATCGTTGCTCGATTTGTCCGTATATATCCTACGGGATGGCACAAACATATTTCTCTCAGGGCTGAGTTCTACGTTAGGCCAGTTGGTAAGAGTCTTTTAAAATATTATTTACATAGTTTTTAACAACATTTTCGAAAAGGTTGAAGGAGCGAACGGCGATTGCAAGGCCTATTTAGACGGTACAACTTTTGCCTACAACTATCGCATCCTGCTTGCTTACAACTTGACTTGCCTCTGATTTACACATTCACAACTTGTCGCATAACACACGGAAAAATCGCGTAAAATGTCTAAGTGAAGCGAACTTTGTTTCTTTCTCAAAATGATTTTAATATCAGCATTGGAAGGGCACTATAGTTCCTTAACTTGTTCCACAAGTTAAGAAGTCTTTCTGTCTTTTCGTTAGTAAAGAATATTGTTTGCTGCCTTTTTTTTTCTTTTCGTCAAAATTAGTTGACACGATTTCAGTATTTTATCTCATAGTTACTACTTCATTTATTTTAAGTATAAAAAATCCCGGATAAATAGCCGTTGATGTAATTTAAAACTTTGAAAAGATCGATGTAATTTAAAACCTTCCAAAGATCGAATATATCCAAACCATCAACAACAGTCTGCCGTGCTCCCTTGGATAGCGCATTAACAGGTCAACCACAGGGTGGTAGGGGGATTATTGGAATTTCAGCAGTGCTAAAATTACTTATCACATTCGTGCCAAAACAGTTTTGTCAATGTTTGCATGTAGTTATGATGACGATAATGATAATCAATTCATATTCCATTCTTCTTCACTTGTAGGACGCAATAAAGTACCAATTGGTGTTGAAGACAAGAAAATACCTGATAAGTCGATAACAGCTTCATCAAGCTGGAACAAGAACCACGGTCCATCCCGAGCACGTCTCAACACTGTTCGACAAGGAAGAAAGACAGGTGCCTGGTCGGCCAAACGTAACAACCGAAAACAATGGATCCAGGTTGACATTGGTAAACTAACAACCGTAACACAGATATTGACCCAAGGTCGTCAAGATGCCAACCAATGGGTGAAGACTTACACTGTCTCCTATAGCAACAATGGAAGACGATTTACATCATACAGGGTCAAGAGACGAGTCAGGGTGAGTGTCTAGCTCCTATCATAATTTTATGCTGAAGACAGTCTTCAGGTCTTCGGCTGTACCTCCGACAGAAACACGATTGTTGTGCGAACCCTTATAGCTAGAACTAATGAAATAATGTTTTTGTCTTCAGGTCTTCGGCGGTAACTCCGACAGAAACACGATTGTCGTCCGAACACTAAGGCGAGCAATCCGAGCCCGTTTTATCAGAATACACCCACGAACATGGTATGGCCATATCTCGATGAGAATCGATTTTAGAGGAAGACGAGGTAAGTTACCGATTGTCAAGATAGACGAGCATTTAACAAATTATTTGTGTTGGTTTCTAAAGAATAATACCCTTCGCGGTTCCCTGCGCCATCATAAAAGCTGACTGGGCCTTTGAGACAGAGCTAGACGAACGCCGAGCTTGCAATCATAAGGCTCTTTTACATTATCAATTAATTTTGTCGCGTGAGAAGTGCGGAGATTTCAATGGCGATTTTATCGCAGCTTTATCGGCGCAATTTCGAATACGCTCGAATTTAGGAGACAGAAAATCGCAGCAAATTCCACTAATTTTCGAGCATGATCAAAGCAGCGTTGACAAATCTGCAATAAAATCGCCATAGAAATCGCTGCCCTTGTCGCGCGTCAAAATTGCTAGTGTAAACGGGCCTATAGAGACCTTTTAACAAGTTGAGGGACACGTTGAGCTTGATGCAAAGGCCCGACTACCTTTCAAGATACATGATTCTAACGCAAAGAATGTACTTTATACAGTTACTGGTGGAACAACACGACCTTCACGACCTCGTTCACGTCCACTTGGAATGCAGAGCGGACGTATTCGTAATAATCAGATCAAAGCCTCATCTAGCTGGGACAAAAACCATGGTGCATTCCTGGCCAGGCTACACAGCAAGGCACGTGGACGATACCAGGGTGGATGGTCTTCCAGACACAACAACAGAAACCAATGGATACAGGTATGTGAGCTGAAGAATGATGAAGATGATGGTGGTGGTGGTGACGAAGATGATGATCATGGTGATTAAGATGATTGTGATTGTGGTGGTGGTGGTAGTAATTGTGATAATGATGATGGTGACTGTACTGATGATGATTATGATGATTTTAGTGGTGGTGGTGGTAATATTGTGGTGATGATGCTGGTGATAACGACGATAGCAATAATGATGATTGTACCTCTTTGTATATCTAGGTTCAATTCAGAAGCCCTAAGAAGATCACTGCTATAGCAACACAAGGTCGCAGCAATGCCAACCAATGGGTCACCAGATACTCTGTTACATACAGTCTAGATGGTGTACACTATGCACCGTACAGGAAAAATGGAAGAACAGTGGTATGTCACTTGGCTTTGTCTATTCCATCTTATAATTCAACAACAATTTTTCTCCGCTCTCATTGGTCGAGGAGCGATCACATGACGTGATAGTGCCCGCCGCGGAGGGATACTGTTAGCACATATTAGTCTATTTTTCGTTGGATTGCCCATTTATGCATTAATTTATCAATGTATTTATTCGTTCATTTTAAACTAATATATTTCAAAAGATAATATACCATTTCATACTTTCGTTCAGTGACCACGAATAATAGTTCCAAGTTGAGATTCCCGTTGCTGCGCATAGCAAAACTATAATTTATAATCTAACTGCGCGGACTTGAAATCCCGTCCAGTCCGAATTGGAAGACTTTACTTTGAAACATAACTTTGTGGTCACTGTACGGAACTGTGATTTGATTACGATTACAATGAGTTGTTGTCGTTGTGTGTTTGCTAATGAGTGCTGTTTTTGTAGGTTTTCAGTGCCAATCGTAACCGTAACACCGTTCGACGCCACAACCTCCGTCCAGCTATCACAGCACGTCGTATACGAATCCACCCAGTCAGCTGGCATAGACATGTGTCATTGAGACTGGAATTATATGGAGGAAATGCCAGTAAGTATATTTAAACGTTTACAAGTTTTGGTTACCAAAGAAGCTTTTGACAAATTTGACGGGAATCGGTCAAATAGCAGCTGACTTATTGCAACTTGTATCACAGTAATATAGAAGTTTTGAACTGAGCCTAAAATACAGTGTTTTGTATGGGGAAGTTATATATTCAAGTGACCATCTCGGCTGCTTTTTGACGAAATTTTCTGAATAAAGATTGATTATTAATAATTCTAGTCAAATTTGCTGTGTTGACGTATTTTTTGTTTGCCTATTAAAAACGAAAACAAAAATTATGATCTAGTGAAAATATTATTTTATGACGGTACTCTATTGAACGGGCTAAATGAACTAACTTCACTCCTTTTCAACAGGATCTCGTTACCTACCTCTTGGTATCGAAGATGGTCGTATTCCAGACAGAGCAATCTCGTCCTCGTCCCAATGGAACAATTTCCACAGAGCATCGAACGCCAGACTCAACTCTGTTCGTCGTAAAGGTAGAGCTGGTGGATGGTCTTCAAAACACAATAAACGAGGACAATGGATACAAGTGGATGTTGGATCTCTTGCACGCGTGACAGGAATTGCGTTACAAGGACGACAAGACAGCAGCCAATGGGTGAAAAGCTACTTTGTGACGTATAGCCGAGATGGTCGACGATTTACAACTTATCGTACTGGAAGACGAACTGTTGTAAGTATTGAGTATTAAGGTGATTTTGGAGGGGACAATTGTCCGAACGCTAATATGGACGTCACTTCATTATCACATATTTTATTTCATATTTCTATATTTTGATTGACCTCTACATCAAAATTCACTACACTTTTTGAAATATTAATGTTTCTGTTGTTAATATGTCTTCTTTCAGATCTTTAGAGGAAACCGCAATAGAAATTCTATTGTATTCAAGAAACTCCCAAGAGCTATCTCAGCTCGTTATGTAAGGATTTACCCACGGTCTTGGCATCGACATATGTCATTGAGAATGGAGTTGTACGGACAAAGATATGGTGAGCATTTTCATAGTTTTGTTGTTCGATTGGTTTTCTGTAGTAATCTCCTTCACAGTTCCATGCGCCTTCTTCATGGTAGACGGTTATGACAAATAACAATAACCTATAAACCTACAATACTAAATAATATAAAATTCATTTTTCTAGTTCGTAGACCACGTCCAACCCCAAGCGGTATTGCCAACGGTCGTCTACCTAACCGATACATTAAAGCATCCAGCATATGGAACAAACACCACGCCGCATGGCTGGCTCGTCTACACAGAAAACGACGAGGAAGATATGTTGGAGCGTGGTGTGCTCGTCACAACAACAGAAGGCAATGGATTCAATTCGACCTTCGACGACCTAAGAGAATCTACAAGGTTGCTACGCAAGGTCGTCAAGACGCCAACCAATGGGTGACAAGGTTTAGAATTACATACAGTCAAACTGGAAGACGCTGGACGGCTTACAAGAAAAACAGCCGAGTTGTTTCATTCCGTGGAAATCGTGATCGACATACTGTAAAGGAAAACCTCTTCAGACCAACAATCGTTGCTCGATTTGTCCGTATATATCCTACGGGATGGTACAAACATATTTCTCTCAGGGCTGAGTTCTACGTTAGGCCAGTTGGTAAGAGTCTTTTGAAATATTATTTACATAGTTTTTGAATAGCATTTTCGAAAATGTTAAAGGAGCGAACAGCGATTGCATCCTTTGTGGCAGAAAACGAATTTAGCAATCCAGACACGATTTTAGTATTTTATCTCATAGCTACTACTTCATTTATTTTAAGCATAAAAAATCACTCCCTCCCCTCCCCCTCCTTCCCCCAACATCAATGTTGATGTCCAATGATAGCGCAAGGGAGCACGGCAGACTTTTGTTTGTGGTTTGGATATATTCGTTCTTTGAAAGGTTTTAAATTACATCGATCTTTTCAAAGTTTTAAATTACATGAACACATTAACGGCTTATATTTTCGTCAACACAAATCGGCACCAATATCATTGCCCAGCGAGTCCCAGGGACGAGCAATGTACGAGTGTCGCCCGAGAGTTGCAATTGTAAGTTCTAAGCCAAGGCAGGCACTCTTGCTTGCGGATAGTCCCATTAATCTACCAATTTAGCCGTTGATGTAATTTAAAACTTTGAAAAGATCGAAGTAATTTTTTAAAAATTTCCAAAGACCGAATATATCCAAACCATACACAACAGTCTGCCGTGCTCCCTTGGATAGCGCATTAACAGGTCAACCACATAAGCACAAAACAAACTCCCTCCTCAAAATTGCGAAGGGGGGTGGGGCTAGTAGTGGAATTTCAGCAGTGCTAAAATTACTTTATCACATTCGTGCCAATAGTTTTATCAATGATTGTAGTTATGATGACGATAATGATAATCAATTCATATTCCACTATTCGTTACTTGTAGGCCGCAATCAAGTACCAATTGGTGTTGAAGACAAGAAAATACCTGATAAGTCGATAACAGCTTCATCAAGCTGGAACAAGAACCATGGTCCATCCCGAGCACGTCTCAACACTGTTCGACAAGGAAGAAAGACAGGTGCCTGGTCGGCCAAACGTAACAACCGAAAACAATGGATCCAGGTTGACATTGGTAAACTAACAACCGTAACACAGATATTGACCCAAGGTCGTCAAGATGCCAACCAATGGGTGAAGACTTACACTGTCTCCTATAGCAACAATGGAAGACGATTTACATCATACAGGGTCAAGAGACGAGTCAGGGTGAGTGTCTAGCTCCTATCATAATTTTATGCTGAAGACAGTCTTCAGGTCTTCGGCTGTACCTCCGACAGAAACACGATTGCCGTCCAAACCTTAGCTGTAACTAATGTAATAATGACTTTGTCTTCAGGTCTTCGGCGGTAACTCCGACAGAAACACGATTGTCGTCCGAACACTAAGGCGAGCAATCCGAGCCCGTTTTATCAGAATACACCCACGAACATGGTATGGCCATATCTCGATGAGAATCGATTTTAGAGGAAGACGAGGTAAGTTACCGATTGTCAAGATAGACGAGCATTTAACAAATTATTTGTGTTGGTTTCTAAAGAATAATACCCTTCGCGGTTCCCTGCGCCATCATAAAAGCTGACTGGGCCTTTGAGACAGAGCTAGACGAACGCCGAGCTTGCAATCATAAGGCTCTTTTACATTATCAATTAATTTTGTCGCGCGAGAAGTGCGTCGATTTCAATGGCGATTTTATCGCAGCTTTATCGGCGCAATTTCGAATACGCTCGAATTGAGGAGACAGAAAATCGCAGCAAATTGCACTAAATTTCGAGCATGATCAAAGCAGCGTTGACAAATCTGCAATAAAATCGCCATTGAAATCGCAGCCCTTGTCGCGCGTCAAAATTGCTAGTGTAAACGGGCCTATAGAGACCTTTTAACAAGTTGCGGGACACGTTGAGCTTGATGCAGGGCCCGGCTACCTTTCAAGATACATGATTCTAACGCAAAGAATGTACTTTATACAGTGACTGGTGGAACAACACGACCTTCACGACCTCGTTCACGTCCACTTGGAATGCAGAGCGGACGTATTCGTAATAATCAGATCAAAGCCTCATCTAGCTGGGACAAAAACCATGGTGCATTCCTGGCCAGGCTACACAGCAAGGCACGTGGACGATACCAGGGTGGATGGTCTTCCAGACACAACAACAGAAACCAATGGATACAGGTATGTGAGCTGAAGAATGATGAAGATGATGGTGGTGGTGGTGACGAAGATGATGATCATGGTGATTAAGATGATTGTGATTGTGGTGGTGGTGGTAGTAATTGTGGTAATGATGATGTTGATGATGGTGACTGTATTGATGATGATTATGATGGTGGTAATATTGTGATGATGATGATTTTGATGATTGTGGTGGTAATTGCGCTGATGATATGACAATGATGATGGTGATTGTGTTGATGATAAAGACGATTGTATTGTGGTGACTATGACGATGGTGGTGTGATAATGATGATGATGATAATAATTTTGGTGATGATGCTGGTGATAACGACGATAACAATGATAATGATTGTACCTCTTTGTATATCTAGGTTCAATTCAGAAGCGCTAAGAAGATCACTGCTATAGCAACACAAGGTCGCAGCAACGCCAACCAATGGGTCACCAGATACTCTGTTACATACAGTCTAGACGGTGTACACTATGCACCGTACAGGAAAAATGGACGAACAGTGGTATGTCACTTGGCTTCGTCTATTCAATCATAGTTATTAGAGGGGATCTATTAACTATGATTCCATCAGTATAGAGGAGGTTTCGTATGACTGTGAAACGTTCAGTGCCGTGTGCTGCCTTGCCGCGACCGTGATGTTTCTAGAATTTAGATTGTGCCTTATCATACCTTGACCGCGTTCTTGCCGTGAGCTTTTCATAGTCATTCGAAGTTTGATCTATGGTCCATTCATAGGCTGTTATGGTTTTCTTAACCAACCATTGATATTAGAGCAAAGAAAATTAAAAAATCTATTGGGAAAATGGTTGGCAAATTAGCATCACAATACCAACACTCACCTATTGAGACTAGTTGTCTATATTTAGTCACTTCGAATTCATTGGTTTATGATTTGTTTTTGTTAACTTATTTTGTTGTTTTTCGGGTATCTATTTCATTTCTTTGTATATTAGTCTATTTTTCGTTGATTCTCTATTTATGTATTTATAATATACTGTACAAAATTACTCCATTCTGATTGGACGAGAGGAGTACAATTGAATCGTAAATTGTACTAAGCAGAGTACCGATTAGTTTTTCAGTATATTATAAATAAAAAATCGCACGATCTTTTCGTACAATTTGTAATAAATAGATACTCGTGATGTTTTGAAAGTTATCAAATTAAACTCGCCTAAAAGGCTCGTCCAATTTTGAGAACTTTTAAAACATCACTAGTACCTATTAATTACGATACTACTCAAGATCGTGCGATTTCCTATACTAATTCATCAATTTATTTAATCAAATGATAATTCCATCACCAAACTACAATTAGTTATTGTCGTTGTGTCTTTTCTAATGCGTGCTGTTTTTCTAGGTTTTCACTGCCAATCGTAACCGTAACACCGTTCGACGCCACAACCTCCGTCCAGCCATCACAGCAAGTCGTATACGAATCCACCCAGTCAGCTGGCATAAACATGTGTCATTGAGACTGGAACTGTATGGAAGAAATGCCAGTAAGTAAACGGTGGTGATATAGTAGGTGCTATCTTATTGGTCAAAAAGCTACAATCGTCAGTAATACAGCACCAGTCAAAAGCTGCGTTTTGGTTGGCCCCCTTATACAGTACCACTATAGTTTATTAGATTTAGGGCAATTGTTTGGAAAGAGTCTATTGTTGTTTTTTTTAATCTATCCTAAACGATGTTTCGATTTGGTGCTGACTGTCCCACAATGTTTGCCAAAAGTAGTTGTCACGATTATAGTCTCTTATCTCATAGTCACTACTTCATTTATTTTAAATCCAAAAAAATAGCCCCCCCTTCCCCCCACATCAATGTTGGTGTGAAATGATAGCGCATTGATAGGTCAACCACATAAGCACCAAACAATGACTCCCTCCTCAACATTGCGAAGGGGGATGGGGGGAGTAGTAGAATCTCAGCAGTGCTAAAATGACTTTATCACATTCATACCAACATTTTCTCAGATTGAAAAGTATTCTGGTACTAATAGTATTGATAAACGCAACTTGAAATATGATATATGAATAGCGGTTATTACAGTTATATGCAAATGATTTTGAACAATAGGTTGAAGTCGAGGCTTTCGGGCGAAAACAATAGGTTTTCCCGAAAGCCTCGATTTGAATCCATTGTTTGAAATCATTTGCATATAACTGTAATAACAGCTATTAAAAACACCCATGATAAATAGACACCTAGGGCTCAAAATTTTGTAGTTGTGTCTATTTAACTTGGGGATATATCATATTCTGGTACATATCAATAACGATTTTCGTAATGTACTTAAAAACGAATTCTAGCGTTCTTCTTTATTTTAAGTATATTCTGTAGTAGTAAAATGGCCTCATCGAACAAATAGCCTATTATGACCCACATTACCCCAGCATTAGAAACCTTTAAAGGCCCACGTGCATGCTACTCGGATGCACATGGGCCTTTAATATTGCATTTATCGATCTGCAATTGAAGGACGGGCTACATGAACTAACTTCACTCCTTTTTAACAGGATCTCGTTACCTACCCCTTGGTGTCGAGGATGGTCGTATTCCAGACAGAGCAATCTCCTCCTCGTCCAACTGGAACCACAACCACAGAGCATCGAACGCCAGACTCAACTCTGTCCGTCGTGGACGTAGAACTGGTGCATGGTCATCAAGACACAATAAACGAGGACAATGGATACAAGTGGATGTTGGATCTCTTGCACGCGTGACAGGAGTTGCGTTACAAGGACGACAAGACAGCAGCCAATGGGTGACAAGCTACTTCATGACGTATAGCCGAGATGGTCGACGATTTACAACTTATCGTACTGGAAGACGAACTGCTGTAAGTATTGAGTACTAAGGTTATTGCCTCTCCTTATTACTATATCAAAGGCTTTTGTTACTTCTCACATACAATATCATATATGCTAATGGTATTGTTTTCAAGATTGCATACGGTATATCTGATACGAAAAAGCAGGTGGGATAAAGTCCCCTCGAAGCAGTTAAAGTTGTAGACAATTACTTAAAAAATAATTCTGACCTTTAAAATCTAAGAATAAGTATTGATTCACAAGACTCCTTAAAGACCTTTATGTTACTAACTCATTTTTGTGCCAGTGTGATGTTTACATATATTAATGTTTCCGTTGTTAATATGTCTTCTTTCAGATCTTTAGAGGAAACCGCAATAGAAATACTATTGTATTCAAGAAACTCCCAAGAACTATCTCAGCTCGTTATGTAAGGATCTACCCACGGTCTTGGCACAGACATATGTCAATGAGAATGGAGTTGTACGGACAAAGATATGGTGAGCTCGTTGTTCGATTTGTTCTCTTTAAGAATCTCATTCAGAGTCCATGCGCCATCTTGAAAGGTAGCCGGGCCTTTGCATCAAATTGAGACGAACGTTGAGCATGCAATGATACAGACAATGAATAATTGTCCGGTAATAAGTTAAAAGGTATCTTTCATTGCAAGTTCAACGTTCGTCTCGCATTGATGCAAAGGCCGACTACCTTTTAAGATGACGCAGAGAACCATGAATAAAAATATTACGAAAATTTACATATTTTTGAATTTTTAAACAAAAACAGTCATAAAAATATACAATTTCCCGGACATTTTGAACATGATTGTAGCTTTCAAGCAACTAGCTCTTTTTCATGGTAGACGGTTATGACAAATAACAATAACCTGTAAAAACCTACAATACTAAATGATATAAAATTCATTTTTCTAGTTCGTAGACCACGTCCAATCCCAAGCGGTATTGCCAACGCTCGTCTACCTAACCGATACATAAAAGCATCCAGCATATGGAACAAATACCACGCCGCTTGGTTAGCTCGTCTACAAAGAAAAAAACAAGGACGATACGTAGGGGGGTGGTCTGCTCGTCGCAACAATAGAAGACAATGGATCCAGTATCAGTTCAGGACCTACAAGAGAATCTACAAGGTTGTAACACAGGGTCGTCAAGATGCGAATCAATGGGTTAGAAGCTTTGTGATAATGTACAGTCAAGATGGACGAAGATGGGTTGCGTACATCGCCAATGGACGTCCTAAGGTACGGCAATATTGACTTATCGAATACCCTAGCTTTCTTTGAAACTTTGAGAAAAATTTGGACCAAAAGTTATGCCTGGTTTAGAGAAATTGAAAAATTCAGGTTCTTATACGTGGGCTATCACGGCATTCCACGGTATGCCACTGGAAACCATTGTTTAACTAATATGTTCTCCTTCGAGACTGTTGTACTGACTGTATATGTCATTGTTGTGTAGGTGTTCCCTGGCAACCGCGATCGTAACTCTTTGATGGAGAACGTGTTTGATCCACCGTTCACAGCTAGGTTTGTCCGTATCTACCCTAAATCATGGCACGGGCACATCTCTATGAGAGCTGAATTCTACGTTGTACGAGCCTGTAAGTATCAATGAAGTCATAGCGTCATATATTACAATCAATTAGTTTATTTAAGTCATAACGTGGGATAAGGTCGCCCTTACATCCGAGCCAGAGGCTCATGTGAAAAAACGTATGACAATTATATAAATATATTGAACTATACTACTACCAATACTAGTATTCTCGAGAGAGAATAAAAATCTAAATAAGTGAGAACATTCGTAATTCTGGTATTGGTGGTAAAACGGACGTCATTGTGGAAATGGCATATTTGGGAGAATCACACATAATATTTTAGCACGCAACTCTGTTCATACTAACACTTTGTCTTTATCAACCAGCCCGTAACAATGTACCAGTCGGTATTGAGGATGGCTCTATCCCTGCCAGTGCTTTCAAAGCCTCGTCTAAATGGGACAGAAACCATGGTCCTAGCCGTGCTCGTTTGTACACTAGGAAACGTAGAGGACAAGTCGGTGGATGGTCAGCTAGAAAAAACAACAAACGCCAATGGATACAAGTTGATCTTGGTTCACGTACCATCATCACTAAGGTTTTGACTCAAGGTAGACAGGATGTCAATCAATGGGTCAAGACATACACCGTGGCGTACAGCAGAGATGGACGACGATGGACGACCTACAGAGTTAAAGGACGAGTCAGGGTGAGTCAATATATAGTCTATTCCTTAATTCACTCGCTAGGGAGCTAGAGTGATTTTGAGCGGTTATTTGGTCAAGGCATAGGAAAACTCCAATTTCAACCACATTTCTACACTTTGGTTCAAGTATACAAAAATGTGTGAAAAATGGCACGAGTTATAGCAGTTTTATTTGAAGTCCCGCGCTCTCTGAAAATAGGTCAAACCACCTATTAATATTAACTTTAGTCAAGGTGATTCAGAGAGCCATGCCACTTCCCCAGCTGGCTGTGTGTTCTAGCCGGCTAGGTGATTTTGACTGGTTTAAAATGGTGAAAGGGTTTATGTCCCTTCCGTAATCCTGTCATTTGTATTCGAGTGAGAGCGAGGTAGTGTGAAAAACTCAAATTTTCACGAATGGTAAAGACACTTGGTCAATAGTAATATCTAGCCTAGCATCAGGCTCTCGGCGATGGGGAGGGGCAGATAGTATATCTGGGAAGAGAGGGACAATTATCCCCAAATCCCCTCGGAAGGCCTAACTTGTAACTATTAATTGATAATCATTGTGTGTCTTTATTAAGGTAGTTCGGGACTAATAACCTATCATTGTGTTTTAGGTATTCCTTGGTAACAGCGATAGAAACACTGTTGTTGTTCGTGTTCTCAAACCAGCCATTAGAGCTCGCTTTGTTCGAATCATTCCACGCACGTGGCACGTGCACATCTCGTTGAGATTTGGACTACGTGGAAGACGACCAGGTCAGTTTTGATTTCTGTAGATAATAATGATATAATAATAATAACTTTTTTAACGTCTCAATCTTCTAGCTGGACGCATTGCGCCCTACTAATCGGGGAGACTCACTCACACTCACTATTATACCTCTACGTTAAATAATTTGCACACAACTCGGCTCACATGTTTATTTTTGCTGAGGGAGGAAAACCGGATAACCCGGAGAAAAACCATCGTGGTATAGGAGAGAAGAAAACATCAAATAAACTCAACTCACATATAATCCATGCCTGAGCCGGGACTCGAACCTGGACCACAGCGGTGAGAATTCAGCACTCTTACGGCTAGGCCACCCATGCCACCCATTACAACAACACAGCTGTCAAACGACTACCCATGCGTGGCACAATCACAGCGGTACATTTGCCATTGTAAACATTAGGACAGGGTTCGTACGGGTTTTGGAAAGTTTTGGAAAAGTTTTGGAAAGTGATAATTTTTTTCCAGGACCTGGAAAAGTTTTGGAAATTTTCCTTTTTGACCAGTGGGCTATGGAAAAGTTATGATTTTTTTGTTGGTTGTAATCAGCTCCTACCTTGAAGATATTCGTTTTTGTTATATATTCCAAATTTATTAAAATGCGGATTTTTTGTAACAAATCTACCACTAGTAAATGCACTTTTTGCTAATATCTATTGTTTTGGAAAATTAGAGTAGGGGCTGTGGAAAAGTTTTGGAAAAGTTTTGGAAAAGTTTGTTGAGAATTCTGTACGAACCCTGTTAGGAGTTTCGGACTGCAGTGTTTGAGGTCGATTTTATAAGAAATTATCTGAATATATAGGCTTGAAGATTCGTGTCAATTATTATTCATTGATATTCACTTCGCCTTTGGGGAATAACTGTTAGATAGCATACAGCTTATATAGGTTATTTTTATGCAGGTCCAAGAAAACCTATACGACCAACAGGTCGGCCAACACGTCGACCAGGACCACGACGTAAGTACACTATTCAACTATGTGATCCGTTGTGATGAAATATACACCTATTTCAAACATCGTTGTCGCAACATTCCACACTCTGAAGCCTGCAAAGGATGTCGGGTTTTTCTTCTCTTGTTATCGATTTATTCATAGCATATTTTGGTTATAGGTGTTTGTGATATATGACCCTAACAAGTTGTTGTAGTGGTAGATATAAATATAAATATTTCTTTTAAAAAACGTGCAATAAATCACAAATTTAGTCCATATAACCGACATCCTTTGCAGGCTATAGAGTGTGGACTGTAGCTTCGGCTGCGACAACGATTTTTGAAATAGTATACTAGTTTTACAATGGTTTCGAGTTGCATACCATGGAATATCCTAAAAATGATCACTTGTATTATTAGACAGTTTGATGTGTAATATGGCTGGATATTTTACGAGTGAAACGCTGTATTTTGACCAGCCTCCGGGCTGATTCTTTATAGCGCGTTTTTATCTAAAAGTGTTTACAAGTGTTGGTATTGTGATGCGAATTTGCCAACCATTTTAACAAAATATTTTTTTAATTTTCTTTGTTCTAATTAACAATGGCTGGTTGGCAAAACCATAACAAACTACATCACTGTACGTCCAGCTATTTCTAATATTTAATTGACGATATTTTGTTATTATTTCAGCTGCACTGCCACTCAAGCAATGTCCTGTTACACTCGATCTTGCCTTCCTCATCGATGGTTCCCGCCGGGTCGGTGCTCGTAACTTCTACCTCCAGAAACTGTTCATCAATCGTGTTTCAAGCACATTTACCATCACCAGGCATCAGACCCACATTGGTGTCGCTACTTATGCAAACAATGCTAAAGTCATCATGAAGTAAGTACTCAGATAACACTCGGAAGGTACTCGGATCACGCTCGGATAGTAATTCGATTACTCGGAAGGTACTCGGGTCACTCGGAAGGTACTTGGATCGCACTCGGATAGTAATCGGATTACTCGGATAGTAATCGGATTATTCAGATAGTAATCGGATTACTCGGAAGGTACTAAGATCGCTCGGAAGGTACTCGGATCACTCGGAAGGTACTCAGATTACTCGGAAGGTACTCGGATCACTTCTATAGTAATCGAATTACTCGGAAGGTACTTGGATAACTTGGATCACACTCGGATTACTCGGAAGGTACCCGGGTGACCTACACAAAGAACTCGGGAAATAATCTAAAAAGGCTTATGTAGCACTCGATAGGTATTCGGATATTACTGTTACCAGAAGCTCGGATGACCATCGGACACTAGACATGAAATCATCGGAAAGTTTCGAGGTAACATTCGGAATATTCTCGGGAAACTCTCGGAAAGTACTATAACCTTCTGAAAGTACCTCGCGTGCCTCGAGTGACCTTAATCTTCGGGATTCACTCGGGTTGTGTCCTATGATATTTAGGTTATTTTTATGTTTTATTAACAATCGAAGCTTTGGAAATCACTCGGGTTGTGTCCAATGCAATTGTTTAATTGACAATCTAATCTTCGGAATTCACTCGAGTTGTGCCATATGAACTATTTTATTAGCCGTCGTACCGTCGGGATTCACTCGGCTTGTACTAATTATCACCGTTTTTTATAGGTTCCGTGAGCACAACAGTCTAAATGCCGTGAAACACGCCGTTTCTAGGGCCACATACCCAAACCGCAATGGAGAACGTCTAGATATTGGCCTGAAAACCGCTTACGAGACCTTTTTCCGTAATGAGCCCGATTATATCCAACGAACCCTTGTGGTGTTGACTGATGGTAAACCAAGTCGCTACACTTTTGGACGTATCCGACACTATACCTCGATCATGGAGAGAAAGGGTGTCAAGATCTTTATTATCAGACTGGGCAAATACAACCGAGGTAAATATATTGTTATTATGATTGGTTATCGTTATCATCATCATCATCATCATCATCATCATCATCATCATCATCATCATCATCATCATCATCATCATATATCATTATTCTGAGTGTCATTATCATTAACAATACCATCATAATTATCATCGCCGTCGTCATCAATATCATCATTATTTCAGTCATTCATCATCATCATCATCATCATCATCATCATCATCATCATCATCATCATCATCATCATCATCATTATTTCTGAGTGTCATCATCATCATCAATACCATCATCATAGTTATCATCATGATCATCATCATAGTTATCATCATAATCATCATCATTATCGCCATTATGATCATTATCAACATTATCACAACCATTCATTTTATACTGATGAAGATTAAAGTTCTCTTTCCGTCACTTTTATCAGCATCATAATTGTCACCATCATTACCAATATCGTGATCAGTTTAGACTTTATCGTTATTTAGCCCGGCATCATTATCATCACCACCATATCATCATCCCCTACACCCATAATCAAAGAGGACGGACAAATCGTCATTAAATTTGTTGGTTATTCATTAAAATAAGACGACTTTTTTGTCTTAATTCATAAGACGATTTGACCGTCCAGACGATCGTCAGTGTTAAAAACGGCTTTTGCCTTTCATTGTATGCGGTCTCTACATAGATAGTAATGGTGGTTAATTAAGATTAACATTGTATCGATTGTTTCCCAGGCTCACTCAAGAACTATACCTACAAGAATCGCAATGTATTCTACGTGCGCTCATTCAATGAACTAGCGAACAACTCAGGAACCCTCGCACGTGCTATCTGCTCACAACAGGTTAGTACAATCCTTGATCATAAAATACATTATAAACAGCCAGGAAAAACCTGGACGCTAAAGACATAGACAAAAGGCCTTTGCTTCACACACAAAATTACAACAAAGTAGTAAAGAAAACTGACTGAAAGTGATATTTAGAAAAGCACCCTTCGCAATTCCCTGCGCCATCTTAAAAAGTTTATCATAAAGTACAGTATTCCAGGAAAAACCTGGAGGCTTAAGACATAGACAGAAGTCCTCTGCTTCACACACAAAATTACAACAAAGTTGTAAAGAGAAACTGAAAGTCACATTTACAATAGTTCACAGTTCCCTTAGTTTCTCCTTCACAGTTCCCTGCGCAAGCTTGAAAGGTAGCCGTGCCTTTGCATCGAAGCGAGGAGAACGTTGAGCTTACAATGATAGAGACCTTCCAACACCTTGCGGAACAATTACTCACTTGTTTGTATCATTGCAAGCTTAACGTCTTGCTTCGATGAAAAGGCCTGGCTACCTTTCAAGATAGCGCAGGGAACTGTGAAGGGAAATGAATATTCAATATATTCACTCGCTTCTCAAAAGTATTTATTTTGTTTTGAGTTGACTCTCTTGGCTATGTAATATTAACGTTGCTATTGTTTGTTCAACAGAAAAAAGAAACAGACACATACAAGCTCCTGAAGAGATCTCGCCTTGAAACGCCTGCCGTTGTCTCACCAGCAGAAGAAAAGAAAACAGTCAAGCAATAAATGGATCACAAGGAAAACGGATGAACGGAACAGAAACTAAGCACACGACAAAATGAATATCAATATATCAAATGCATTTAATCAACACATTTATTTAGATAATAGGCCTATGTAAGTTTGACTAGAAAATAACCCAGTCCCAAATCCAGAGTACTTTTGAGTCCAAATTATTGGATCCTGGTTTTAACAAGAAATCTTTTAAACAGCCTAACTGTGAAACACGAACAAATATTAATCTATGGAGTCTGGTACAACGAAATAAAATCTACTCAGGATTTTCGTAGTCCATATTCCATATTCCCTTATTCCAATTCAATAATTCCTTATTTTAACTAAATAATATTTTACTGATAGCCTTTAATAATTCCTTATTGACCAATATAATATAGAATATTTCAAGCTCTGGATAACAAATATCTATGGGTGACAATTTAGAAAATAATTAAGTCCCCACTCCAGAGTCCATGAAATCCAAAGTCTTGATTTTACCTAAGCATAAACTGAAACTTAAAATAAACTGAAAAGTAAATCAGAAGTAAATCTTTGGGACGATGCAAACTTACGAAAGGCAAACAGTAGTGTAGTATTCTAGTAGATAATTAATATATATCAAATCTATTTTGGCTCTTATAGAGCTTTAAGTAATTTTTCACTCTGATTCTAAAGAGTTTAAAATGTAATTCAGTGAATTCAATAAAGAGCATTTGAAAATTATTTATTTTGTCTATTGATAATATAGCAGTGAATTCTACGACTGAGGAATTGTGGGTAATTGGTATTGATAAGTTATGCTTCTTTTGCGACAGGAAGATAATTTTCTCATCAATAGGTGGACGCACAGTGACGTATTTTGTTATGGTTTTGCTAAAAACAAAGAAAATTCCCCCCCCAAAAAACTATTATGAAAATGGTTGCCAAATTAGCATCACAATGTCAACACTTGTAAACACTACGCTCATCTATAGGTGGACGTACAGTGACGTATTTTGTTATTGTTTTGCCAAAAACATCGAAAATACAACAAAACGAAATTTCGCGAATTTTAATACCAAACTTTTCACACACAAAAAATAATCCCTTTTCCCATATTTTCTTTCATTTACTCTTCTCTCTTCCATATTCTCAATATTTCCTAGTATTCATTTGTAGTTTTTACCATTTTTCACGAAACTTTTGCGATTACTACTCAAGACGATTTTGCAGACTTCGGTCAATTTTCTACCAGACGCTTGGGCTGCCTGTGTAATTTGACCCAGACGATTGGGCTACCTGTGTCACAATATTAATCGTTTGGACACCCTCTATAGTTTGAAGATCTATAATTAATTTATATCAAATTAAAAATCTTATTAAAATGGTTTTATTTAATTTTATTTTTTTAGAGTATAATATTTAAAGGAACAAATACAAAACAAACAGTGAAGCCCTGAATGCCCATACCAACAAACAACTAGACGCTCTTTTGAGCGTGAAGTCGGGCTAGTTGAGGATTATGCAGTTTAGTCTATTAGCCCAGTAGGAGTGGAGGGACCCAGTTTTTGACAGCTAGAGATAACTGGAGCTATAACACTGATGCCCCTTGGATATACTCTGAAGATATTAATAATCTTAATGAATACTCCAGTTTCGAGATCTCTTTTACTCAGTGTTAGCCTCAATTGTGTTTAAAATATGCAGAAATTTAGATAAAACTCGTGAGATTTCGATATATTTTTATTGTCTTCTATGCTCACAAATCTCTTTCATTTGCACGGACTGTTACTGAACAAAAGAATATATTACATGGTTTTGAGGCTAACACTGAGTAAAAGAGATCTCGAAACTGGAGTATTAATCTTAATTGTCTGTTCAAGACAAATTTGTAAAATGTAGATGAAAAATATTACAGAAACACCGTATTTCATGACTTTAACGCAGTGATCCGTTTGAAATACACTAAAAGAGCATTATAAAGTGAACTGTATAAATGGTACAAATACCTATGATGACAACGTAAAAATGTTGTGAAACAAATCAAAGGCCCCCTATGGCCAACTCGTGGGTCATTGTTAGAACATTTTCAAAGCGCTTAGTGTTTAGACAACTTTTAATGTTGACTTTGTAAGCTATATTTAAAGAATCTCACAATTTCATATGAAAATAATGATGTTAGCATATTGAAAAGATATGGCATTGATTTCAAACAAATAAAACTTTATTTATAATAGATTTGAAGTTGATGTAATTCTGAACTTTCTATAATAAACGTAAGATATCATTAAATTACAATATATATATATGTATAAATCTTAATTGGAAGGCCTACTCCGGGCCTTAAAATCGCCGTAATTTTAGGCGATCTAAAGCGATTTTAGCAAAATGTTCCTAAACTCTAAGGCGATCTTAGTCGATGTTAGGTGATTTTAGCAAAAAGCTCTTAAATTCGTAGGCGGTGTTAGGTGATTTAAGGGACGGACCATTAGATTTTTGAGGGGGGGGGGGGTGGGCAATTTTTTTTTGCACGATATTTTTTTTCCACTCTAAGTGTGTGCACGAATTTTTTCTTCACCTTGCACGATCTTTTTTTCAGAATATTTGATGTGCTCGAATTTTTTTTTCCACTTTTAGGCTGTGCTCGAATTTTTTTTTGGTATTTGCCCAACCCCCCCCCCCCCCCCCCCCCCCCCCCCCCCCCTCAAAAATCTAATGGTCCGTCCCTAAGGCATTCTGAGCGATCTTATGAACCGAAGAAGGCCTATTGTACATGTAGATTAACTATTAAAAAGATGAATTATGTTTTGAAAATATTGATATTTATCAAAAAACGTATAATTATATTAGTTACTTGTTTCTTTGCTTTGGTGGCAGTTCGTATTGGAATAATCCAGCTTTCATGTCGTTGTTTTTATCTACTTGGCAGATTAATCTGGATCGAGTTGGCTCGAGTATAACTTACTGTCTGATATTGACATGTTTCAGAAAACCTCTTTCCGTAAAAACGTTAGAAAATAACAGCTAGCAATTGTATAATGACTTGAGCAAACAATATACCCAAATCCAACGCTGATTTGGAAGAGTAAATCGATGTGAAGTACGAGAACTCCAAATGAATTCAGTTCAAATCCAAGATGGCGATTTGCTTGGGCTTCCTGTGGTATTTGCGCATGCTCATGACGTAAGGTCAAAACGCGACATGATACATAGATAGATAGATACATAGATACATAGATACATAGATTGACGAAACTGTAGAACTAAAGTCGGGCCGCCTATGGCTAGCCCGACTAACAAGAATTCCACACGTTTTGGTTCTTTTTAACCTATGTAAAATATCACTTTTTCAATCAAGGCCTGAAACTGATAATTTTTGTAATCTATTTAGCAATTACGTCATCTGTAGAAAATAGTTCATTCTCGGGGGACTGGGTTCTAAATACAAAAAAATACAAAAATTCTCGGAATAGTGGGGCGGATAAGCAGAAAAATCGTGCACTTTTTGAAGAAAGCACCAAATTTTGCACAGAGGTAGCTTATGATGGCCTTTAAAGATCTAGATATGGAGCCATCGCAAAATATCACTTTTTTGCCATTTAAGGGGGTATTTAGCGTGAAAACGAGGCTAAAACTATAAATATCTCTAGAAACGGTTTTTCCTTTTAATATCACTTCCTTAAATCTCAGTATAAGTATATTTATGTGTAGTAACCTTAATATCCTGTTAAATTTGTCATTCTACCATTTAGGGGATATTTCATGGAAACGAGGCTAGAACTAAAAATACCTCTAAAAACTGTCTTTACACACTATTACGCCTTGTTTAAAGCTCAATATGAGTTTATTTACGTGTAACAAACTTTATATCAGCTGAAGGAAGCCATTCTTTCATTTATGGGATATTGCATGGAAACGAGGCTGACCATTTAAAAGCTATATTTAGCTTGAATATATGCAAAATATACATATCATTGAAAATTATTATCAATTGATAATGAGGAGATGTAAAAATCAAACAAAAAGAATATCCTTTAGTTTAACGCTAGAAATATTTTGTTGTTTTTGTGGTATTGCAGCTTATTTATTGTTTGGAGACTGGGACTTACCATCATGCTTTGGGGCTTACCCATCATTCATTGCAAGACATTTAGAGCCGGCTATTTTGGATTTTCTCTCTGAGTGATCTGTAAGTATCTTCGAATGTTCTTGAAATATTTAATAGTAATCTTGCATTTGGTTTCAAATTGTATAATGCAAAATGTTATCGACTGGAAAAAGTGTGTTTTATGTCAGAGTAGTAAAAATGAATCACTTCAGTGCCCAGCGAAGTCGAAACGAACAGATGTTGGTTCGGGATACAAATCCTTGGCGACTAATCTTCAGATCTTTCATGAACTGAACCCTAATATCATAGATGTTAACCTAGATATACTGGATGAGGGAAATGGCGTAGAGGAATGCTTGAGAAGAAATAATGCCTGCTGGCACAAGAGCTGTGCTCTCAAATATAACAACACCAAGCTCAAGAGAGCAAAAAAGCGTTTCTCAGATGTCACTGTAGATGAAGCAAGAGAGGTATATCCTAAAAGGAAAAAGACACCTTCAGAATGTGTTCATTCTAAAGAACAATGCTTCTTTTGTGACAAGCCCGATAATAATGAGTAATGCATAAAGTAAGCACACTTGGTATAAATAATCGAGTCCGTGATTGTGCTTTACTTTTGCAAGATAATGAGCTGTTAGCAAAACTAAGTGCCGGTGACATGGTTGCAATCGATGCAGTTTATCACAAAACATGCTTAACAGCTTTATACAATAGAGCAAGATCTGCAGAAAACAAAGTTGATGCCAAACATCACGCTGATAAAGTCATTCATGGCATTATTCTGGCAGAGTTAGTTGCCTATATAGAAGAAAGGAGGGATGAAAGCGATGTTGTATCGGTGTTGAAGTTAAAAGATCTCTCAAGCATGTACTCATCTCGACTGAAGCAGTTTGGTTACGTAGACACCACTATACACTCCACCCGACTAAAAGAGAGGATACTTGTAAGCATTCCAGATCTGAAAGCCTACCCGCAAGGTCGGGATACTTATCTAGCTTTTGACAGCGAGATAGGTATAGCTCTCAGAAAAGCCCTCGAGTCAAACACTGATACTGAAGCCAACCATCTTGCAAAAGCAGCTGAGATTGTAAGGAAGGAGATGTTGTCAATGCAGCTTAATTTTGACGGCGAGTTCAAAGCAGATTGTCAGGAAGAATCTACTCCGTCATCTCTAAAATCATTGGTAAAAATGATACTTTATGGCCCAAACATCCAGAATCAGATGAAAATCTACTCATCGCAAGCTGCTTTAACCATTGCTCAGCTGCTGCAGTTTAATTGCTACTCGCGTAAACCAGAAGATAATTCAAATTATGTTCGCCATAACAAAGACCGAGAAACACCATTACCGATATACATAGGTGTCTCTCTTCATGCTCAAACTCGTAAGCGGGATCTAGTGGATTCTCTAAGTAAACTCGGCATTTCCATATCATATGATAGAGTATTGTCAATCTCCACTGATGTTGGAAATGCTGTTTGCCGACGATTTGAAGAAGAGGGTGTCGTATGTCCGACCAAATTGAGACAAGATCTTTTTACTACTGCCGCGATTGATAACATCGACCACAATCCCAGTTCAAATACAGCACAAGGAGCTTTCCATGGAACTGGCATTTCTCTCTTACAGAATATGGATAGCACAAATACAGGCCAGGAGAGAGATGTCACAGTTATGGAGTGTGGGGGTCAATTATCTACAAAATCTATTTGTTGCCTTCCAGACTGGTATGCTGAAGTGCCACCCTGTATTTTGAGGAACACTGCGGAAACTGCCCCAAAAGCTAATATACCTCAAAGAGAGCAAAGACCCTGTGAATTTGAGAAAGCAAAGAAAGAAGAATATGAATGGCTTCGTGCAGTTGAAAGGGTAACAAGGACAACGCAAGACAACAATCAACCTGAACCTGAATGTTCTGTAACTTGGTCTGGTTATCATTCAATCATGCAACAAGGTGACTGTTCTACGCTACCTGCAATTTCTTCCATATTTCCATTGTTTTCCTATGAAGCTAAGTCTGTGGCCATGATACGTCATGCTATGAATGTAATCAAAAGCGCAATCGAGTTTCTGAACCCTGGTCAAATTCCAGTGATTACTGTAGATCAGCCCCTTTATAGTGTGGCTAAGCAAATACAGTGGAATTGGCCAGATACGCATGGTGAGCAGCAGTTTGTAATCATCCCAGGCGGCCTTCATATCGAAATGGCCACTTTATCATTTCTTGGCGACTTGCTTGAAGACAGTGGATGGACAAGTGCTTTAGTTCAAGCAAACATCGCCTCACCTGGTGTTGCAAATGCTTTTCTAAAGGGATCAAACGTTAAACGTGCAAGGCATGCACACGAGGTAACAGCAAGTGCTCTTTTCTGCTTGCTGAATAAAGCCTTCCATATGTTCAAGGACAAAGGCTTAATTGCGCAGTCAATGTCATTCGATGATTGGTGTAGTGATCATTCAACTCTTTACCCGCAGTTTCAATTTTGGTACACCACACTCCAGCTCGAATTAATCTATTTGCTGTTTGTGCGCTCACTGAGAGAATCAAACTTTTCCCTGTACATTAGTGTTCTACACAAAATCGTCCCATGGTTTTTTTCTCTTAATCACATTAATTATGCAAGATGGTTGCCAGTTCATCTTCAAGACATCCAGGTACTTCAACATAAACTCCCTCAGGTTTACCAAGAACTGAATAAAGGAGGCTTCATTGTAAAGAAGAGTTCCAACGCTTTCTCTGCAATTGCTATTGACCAGGCGCATGAACAAAACAATGCTCTAGTAAAAGGAGATGGTGGCGCCGTAGGGCTTACAGAGAGTCCAGAAGCATTACGACGTTGGATGGTCGCCGGACCTGAAATTGCACAAATGGTTACAGAGTTTGAAGCATCATTCAGTGGAATCGAAGATGAAACACAACGGATAGGAAAGCACCATGAAACATCAAAAGGTCTGCAATCAAAGTTTGCCAAAGAAGTTCAATCGTTAGTAACAGTGGTTGAAGAAATGGGGAATCCCTTTTACAGAGAAGAGCAAAGATCTTCTCGTGCTTGACACTCGCGACCTAGCTGCTGTCGACGTGATAAAGACCGTCAAAGAAATTGAAGCACTTGGAAAAAGCCAGTTTGACAACTTTCAAAAAGAACGTTTAGAGAATCAAGAGAAGAACGTATGCGACCCTATCAAGAAGAATAAGCTGGCATTATTTAAAACCCCTTCTAGAAAGCCACTATCTAAGGAAAAACAACAAATTTCTTCTCTTAAAACTGACTGTGCTCTGTTTTCAAGACTTTTCATCTCTTGCCAGACGAGAAATGAAGATCTTGATGACTTTTTTCAACATGAAAACCAAGGATGCCCACCATCTATTTCTCTTAACGGGAAACTACGTATTTCTTCTAAGAAGTCCGATCTGCTTGACTGCCTTCCATTCTCAAGTCTTGAAGAAGGCAGGCAGAAGGTAGAAGCAATGATCTTGGATGGTGCAGCAATCATCAATATGCTCAAACCAACAAATGCTGTAAAAACATTCCAGGATTACTCTGACTATGTTCTCATACCTCATCTCAAGTCTCAGCTCCACCATGTCAATCGATTAGATGTTGTGTTTGATGAGTACATTGCCAACAGCCTGAAACAGACTACAAGAGACAAGAGGGGGAAAGGTGTACGAAGGCGAGTGCAGGCATCCACACTTGTCCCAAAGAACTGGCCAGAATTCTTGAGAGTAGACTTGAACAAGAAGGAATTATTCTACTTCCTAGCTGAGCAGGTTCCTTTGGTTGACTTTGGAGTTGGCAAGCAAGTATTTATAACGAAAGGTGAGCAAGTCCTTACTAGTCCTTCTAACGATGATACATCACGTATTGCTCCTTGCGACCACGAGGAAGCCGATACCCGAGTGTTTGTTCACGTAGCTGATGCTGTTCAATCTGGATATCAAAAAATTGGTATTCGAACAGTGGACACTGATGTCGTAGCAATAGGCATTAGTGCCATTCAAAGCTTGCCTGAAATTGAAGAGTTATGGATCTTTTTTGGCACTGGAGTCAATCGTAGAAGATTTAGCGTTCACGAAATTGCAGCATCTCTTGGTCCCATCAAAGCACGAGCTTTGCCGATGTTTCATGCCTTTACAGGGTGTGACACTGTTTCTTGCTTTTTAGGCAAAGGCAAGAAGACTGCCTGGCAAACCTGGCTGCAGTATGATGATGTCACTTCAGCATTCCTCCACTTTATGTCATGTAGGTCATTGAGTGATGAAAGTCTGGAGAAGATTGAGCGGTTTGTTGTGTTGCTGTATGATCGCACAAGCACAAAACTACGAGTCAACGATGCCCGGAAACAGCTTTTTGCCCAGAAAGGAAGACCTATGGATGCTATACCTCCGACACAAGCAGCATTGATTCAGCATTTACGAAGAGCAGTTTACCAAGGTTGTCATTGCTGGGGACAGGCTCTTACGTCAATTATGAGCCTGCCGTGTCCTAGCCAGTGGGGCTGGAGGGAGTCTCAGGAAGTGCTACTACCACTATGGTCAACCCTTCCAGACATCTCATCATCGTCGCATGCCTTAGTGAAATGCGGATGTAAGAAAGGATGTAAAAACCACTGCACATGCCGCAAGTCATCTTTACAGTGCACTGCACTTTGTGCATGTGAAGGCCACTGTGTTGAAGATTAACTTTTATATTGACAGTACATAATAATAACTTAAAGGGGCACTTGGATGAAAATCGATGAAAATTGGAAATGACCAATAGTAGCCAAGCAACATATTTTCTTCACAGTCAAAATTGGCGGATAAAAATTATGACGTCATTTACTCAACCCTATTGTTCTTATAGTTTTTAAACCAAAATTTCTCAACTGCGAGTGGCTCCCAGGCTAAAATTTTTGCCAATCATGTTTTCATAATCATAATTGAGTCATATTATTCTCAAATACTTGAATTATTCGGACTTTCAAAAAACGGGGCGTTTTCATCCAAGTGCCCCTTTAATCAAAGGATTGAACCAAACAACTTTAAGGATTTCACACAAAATATGTTATCAACTCTTCCCGAAAATGCAATAGATTTAATTAGTTTTAGTCGCATATTTTTCTAGACTATATATATTCTTATACATATTACTTGATGTTCTATTTGCATATATTCAAGCTAAATATAGCTTTTAAATGGTCAGCCTCGTTTCCATGCAATATCCCATAAATGAAAGAATGGCTTACTTCAGCTGATATAAAGTTTGTTACACGTAAATAAACTCATATTGAGCTTTAAACAAGGCGTAATAGTGTGTAAAGACAGTTTTTAGAGGTATTTTTAGTTTTAGCCTCGTTTCCATGTAATATCCCCTAAATGGTAGAATGACAAATTTAACAGGATATTAAGGTTGCTACACATAAATATACTTATACTGAGATTTAAGGAAGTGATATTAAAAGGAAAAACCGTTTCTAGAGATATTTATAGTTTTAGCCTCGTTTCCACGCTAAATACCCCCCTTAAATGGCCAAATAGTGATATTTTGCGATGGCTCCATATCTAGATCTTTAAAGGCCATCATAAGCTACCTCTGTGCAAAATTTGGTGCTTTCTTCAAAAAGTGCACAATTCTTCAAAAAAATTACGCTTATCCGCCCCACTAGAAGTGAGCAAAACGTAGCTCATGTTTTGGTGAGGAAAAACGATTTTATCTCTCTCGTTTTGAATGTTATAACTACACAACTCTTGGTTTTATCCAGCTCAATATTCAAGGTAATCTTTCATTATATAATTTGTTCTAAATTGATGCTTAATACTCGCTTGCTTTTGATATTCACAATCCTCTTGTGAGATAGACCCCCGGATAGACCTTATTCGCTTGCCTCAATGTTTTCCTATTAAAATACAACTCTCTTGGGAGATAGACCTTATTCACTTGCCTCAATGTTTTCCCAATACAATCCTCTTGGGAGATAGACCTTATTCACTTGCCTCAATGTTTTCCCAACACAATCCTCTTGGGAGATATACCTTATTCACTTGCCTTATAAATGTTTTCCCAATACAATCCTCTTGGGAGATAGACCTTATTCACTTGCCTCAATGTTTTCCCAATACAATCCTCTTGGGAGATAGACCTTATTCACTTGCCTCAATGTTTTCCCAATACAATCCTCTTGGGAGATAGACCTTATTCACTTAAATTGCCTCATTTTTTTTTTTCATTTTAATACTGAATGCTGTGAGTCAACGAGTTTAATAACAATGCTTGCTCATAGAATGATATGAAGAATTCGCCAGTTGATTTCAACCAAGCAGAAACAAAAAATAATCAATTACAATGCTATGTATTCATCTAATATTCAGCAAAAACACACACTACGCTCTTCACGCAATATTAATACCATTAATACTGATTATTATTTTGCAGTTATGAAGTACGTTTATCACCTTCCAATCCCAAAAGATCTAAAATTGATTGAGTATATCAATTCTCAGCTAAAGGCATTGAAAATACATGCTGTGCAAATAAGAACAAAGAAGAATAAAAATGAAGTACATATTTGTGGAACAGATGCAGATGTAAAAGAGCGAAAAGAGAAAGTTCAAAAATTTATAGTATGTATTGCTTACTGTAAAATAGAGTATTTATCTAATAGATGGATTTGCAATATTTTACCAGTCACAGTTTCACCTACACTCGCTAACCTGCATTGGGGACACTAATCAACTACTGAGGATGTAACAAGCCCTGCCTGTGACTGGCTCATGCTACTCTCATGATCACTAACCTGCATTGGGACATTTTCCATGAACTCCTGGGGTTGCAATAAACCCTAGCCTTATAAACCATTCATGCTAACACACACTACATTGTCTCACCAAAAAAATAACCCCCGTCCCCCAATCCCTCACTCATTTTGAAAGTGGCAAACCAACCTCCTCTGCAGGCTACTCCTTGGGGATTCCTTTGTTGAAGTGATTGGGATTCCTGTGTTGAAATATTTGGCAGGGAAGAAAGTTCTGGGGATGAGTGTTTTTTCTCCTCACCACAGGAAGCCCGATGAAAAGAGATTTTAGAGATGCCTGCGGAGGAGGCTACCTGTCGTACAACCCCTGCATGACTGCATGACTGTATCATCCATATGTCAGTAATTATAACTTGTACAATATTATTATAAAAATGACATTAATTAGAAACTTTTGATACTTTAATTTGGTTCATCTTTTTATAATAACAATAGGAAGAATATTATCAACCACACACAAAGACGGATAAAGATAGAAAACAGGTATGCTAACACCTTAATAAATTAACAGATTTTTTGATAATTAATGACTAATTTACAGGTGTATATATTTATATATATAGTTTCAAATCTGAGAAACATTTGAAAATTCTTAGCAAAATTTAAAATGCCTTGCGTGCATTACATTGGCTGCACCTTATAATCTATTATAATCAGCATTTGAAATTGAAACTCCCATTGAATACAGTTACTCAAAATTGAAACATTTTTCCAAATTTAGTCTTACATTGTTCTATAATTATACTAAAAGTTGCAGGTGAAAAGTACAGAAGGAAAAATTAAAGTACTCCTCCCCTATGAAGCTATACTTTTGGGTCACATGATAGGAAAGGGACACTCTAACATAAATAGGATCAGAGAAGAAACTGGAGCATCAATTGATGTCAAATAAATTAATAGATTTTTTGATAATTAATGACTAATTTACAGGTGTATATATTTATATATATAGTTTCAAATCTGAGAAACATTTGAAAATTCTTAGCAAAATTTAAAATGCCTTGCGTGCATTACATTGGCTGCACCTTATAATCTATTATAATCAGCATTTGAAATTACACTCTGATTTTGAAACTCCCATTGAATACAGTTACTCAAAATTGAAACATTTTTCCAAATTTAGTCTTACATTGTTCTATAATTATACTAAAAGTTGCAGGTGAAAAGTACAGAAGGAAAAATTAAAGTACTCCTCCCCTATGAAGCTATACTTTTGGGTCACATGATAGGAAAGGGACACTCTAACATAAATAGGATCAGAGAAGAAACTGGAGCATCAATTGATGTCATTGATAAAGCAATCTATGTCAGTGGTGATAGTGATAAATGTAAAAGAGCTATATGTGAATTCAGGAATACAGCGGTAAGTTAGTATGAAATTATTTCAATTTACTCCACCACATATCAATTCTTTAACTATTTCAAAAAGTTATATTACATACTCCTAATTCAAAATCCTCTTTGTTGCTTGCCTAGCTTGCTCATTCCTTCTTCCCCACCTCCCCTAGGGCCTCCCCACCCCCTCCAACTATAAGGATCACATAAGCAACCTAGCTAAGGCCCAAATGTTTTCCCATTCCTCAATCCTCTACCAAACCTAACTGCTAATATCATAATTTATATCATTGTATTTCAGTCTGATTTTATGCATAGAAATCTCAATATGGAGTATTCCTGTGACACATTTGATTTTGTTGATTCAACCGGCTTAAAATGTGACTTTAAGCTGGATTCAGTTGACTGTCCACATTCAAAGTGGGACAAAACAAAGGGTTATTACAAGATTACTAAAGTGGAAGAAGATGAGGATGAACAAGTATGTTTTATGTGTCAGTGTCATGTTCTGCAAACACTATATTGTCATTATTATAGACACAATCAGAATATAGTATCAAAAATAAAATAAAAAATAAATCACTTTTTTAACGTCTCAATATATTTAGCCAGTGGCTAATTGGGGAGACTCAGACACACACTCACTACCTCTACGTTAATTATTTTGCACACAACGCAGCTCACATGTTCATTTTTGTGGAGGGAGGAAAACCGGATAACCCGGAGAAAAACCCTCGTGGCATAGGAGAGAAGAACACATCAAACAAACTCAACTCACATATAATCCATGCCCGAGCCGGGACTCGAACCTGGATTTCAGCGGTGAGAGGCCAGCGATTTAACCGCTAGGCCACCCATGCCACCCTAGAATATTGTTCTTGACTGGCTAGCCTTGTGTACATGTTGAAACATAACGAACAGGTTCCCATTTAAATCTGTACTTATGCAAATTGTGTTGATGTGTGCTAACCCTTCCAAACTGGTGCATGCATGTGGCAGGCATGCGGCATGCATGACAGTGCATGCATGCAGCATGCATGATGCATGTCGCATGCATGCCACATGCATGCAATTTGGCCCTTTTGTCAATTTGCAGGCATTTTGCAGGCACTTGCATGCATGAATCTTGCAGGCACTTGCATGCATACAGAAACAACTAAGTTACATGCATACAGAAATTAAACAATTAAAATGACAAACTAGAAAATATTACTCAAACATACAAATTTCAATTTATAAGACTTTTAATATTTGTATTACAGACTTTATAATTACTATCATTGGAATATTTGAAAATCCAGCAAATTTGATTTGTTGAAAAATAGCAATAAATAAACTTGAAATTGTACAAATTTGTAATAAATATTAATGTTTTCAATAAATATGTCTTATAAAGTATCCATAAAACACCTTTTAAAACCACTAATACTTTAATACAAGCTTAAATATTAATGGTGGATGTGCTTGCTAAAGTCATTGATCAGTTTTATTGTACAAACTTACTAATTTTCCTCATCTTGATAATATTTGCAAGGCATTTGAAGTACTCATTTCAATCCTCACCAGTTTCTGCTGGTTGTGTGGTGTTGTGTAGCATCAAACGTTTTTCTTTATAAATCCAACAAAATAGCACTAGATATTCACAGAAAGTGTTGCCTAAATTCTTTTTCTAAGAGTGTTAACATTTTTTTTCAATAAAAGGAGGACAAAACCGTTGTTTTTTCTCTTGAAAAGAAGTGAAAATCCAGTCTCTCATCCAACACCAAACTTGTTCACAATGACTGAATGAAGCAAAGCTACCACCTTTTTTTATTGACCAATCAGAGACTATTTTCAAATCATGTGATGAAAAATTCCACAGGGACCCCAAGAGCATCATATTACTGATTAAGGTAGTACCGGATACTTGCTACTGCGCATCCATTTCGTGCATCTCGTTTTCCATCATTTATTTGCGTTTTTTTGAAAATTTATCTAAGTAATATTTTAATTTGAATCCTTATCTATAACTTAAGAAAGTATTATGTCATTTTATGCAACTTTGGAGGTAAAATGGGACATTTTTCGAAAACATGCTCAGATTTTCACTACCTGACAAGGTCGCTGTTTTGTCTCAAAACAACAAATTTACAACTTTGTAAAAATGAATAGATAAAATATGATTTTGACGTCTTTAGTCGTAAAACTAATACAAGATAGGTTTTAGGGTTTCTGGAGATGACAAAGATAATTTGACAAGTTTCAAGCAGATGTTTAAAGTACTAGAACCCAGTCCCGCGCGGACCGCTGCCGTGTTTTTTTTAACAAAAAAATGGATTCGGTCGCTTATAACTCGCCTATTAGTACGGGGACCCCCATTTTTTTTCTTTTTATTCAAGACTGCATTTACTACTCTTACGATTTAGAATAAAAAATAAAATATTCATTGATTGGATTTTCTGAAATTTTACAAATGGTACAACTCTATACACATGTAGTGTGCGTAATTGGCGTATAATTGTGCTTCTATGGCTCACTTATACCCATATTTGGAAATGATTCAATGATTTTTATGACAGGAAATGTTAGATAACCCTTAGATCTATCGTTTGATATAATATTATGCTTTTCCTAGGAAAATACCTTCGCATTCTCTTGACTGCTTTGAATAGGTACTTTTGAGCAAATCACCGCAAATTATTGCAAAAACCTACTTTTACTATATCTTAAAAAATTCATGAATAATTAATGAGACATTTTCAAAAGAAATCATGACCATGACGAGTGTTGTAAATCTGATACAACACTAGTGTTGTATATCCTGATTTGCATAAGTTTTAACTGGTAATTTTACGGCAAAATTTATTTTAATCTTGAAAATTTTGGTAAAATATGAAAGAGCTAACCTAGACATTTTTTAAGTAGTTTACAACATTCGCGTCCGTGTTGTATCGGCGATACAATCGCGCGCCTTCGGCTTGCGATTGTATCTGCCGATACAACACGGCCGCTCATGTTGTAAACACTACTTATAACTCTATAACCAATACAGTGACCCCAATTTTTTTTCACATTTTTTGACTTGCCTAACAATGATCTATAAATGACAGGATTTATAAAAAAATTCATTGAAGAAATCCAAGTATCCGGTACTACCTTAAAAGATAAATAAAGTGAAAAAAGGGAATATTTTAGAAGATTATTCAAATAAAAAAGTTTATGACAGACTTGATTATCAAAATTGCTTTCTAGATTTCAGTGTAATCTAAATTGTATGAAATATAATCAGGCCATATAATTATGAGAAATAAATGCCTATTTATATATATAATAATTATATGATATTATGCCCACAAATATTCTGGATATCATTCTCTTTAATTTGCCCACATTTACTGTAAATAGTAATACTATTCACTAAGTTTACTAAATAAAAATAACCACAATAAAAATAAAAACATTGCATGCATGTATCATAGTGCATGCATGCTGTATACATTGCATGTCTGCGTTATATATAAGTGCATGCATGCAGCATGCATGCAGCTATAAAGCGCATGCATGCAATATGCATAGTGCATGCATTGTATGCATGCAGCATGTATTTGCATGCATGCATCATGCATGCATCATGCATTGCATGAATAGTGCATGCAGCATGCATGCAAAGATTCATGCAGAAAGCATGCAACCCATGCTGCATGCCTGCTTGCATGCATGCGAATGCCCATGCCGCATGCAGCATGCATGCAGCATGCATGCCGCATGCATGCCGCATGCATGCAGTGTTTAGAAGGGAAACACACAGATCAACCAATCAAAGAAGTTCACTTTAGAAATAATATACTTTGATTGGTTGATCTGTGTGTTTAGCACACATCAACACAATTTGCATAAGTACAGATTTAAATGGGAAAGTACAGATTTAAATGGGAACCTGTTAATGGAGTTTTTACATGACTGTATGCGCAGCTAGCCAGTCGAAGAACAATTGTTATTAACTGATGGGATAACATATTTGGATTTGGTCTATGACGTTCACGGATCATGAACGAATCCAACCTAGCTAGCTAGCTAGCAACAAAAATTCAAGTTTAAATATATATATTTATCTTAATTATACACGAATTTAACGCGAAGATATGAATTTTATTTCAAGTGGTGAAAACAATATAATTGTGACCTTTATGGATGTGATTTCTTTTGTCAATTTGTCATGCCAATGGATTATTAACGAGTTTTAGAAGCATATTTTAAGATGTCTCCTTTCAAAATATTTCTGTATAATATGTCAGTCATCAGAACACTAGAAATGGTTGTGATATTTGGTTTTGAACTTCATTTTCTTGATTTTGAAATTATAGAATTCTGATGGTGAAATTAACATAGAGGAATTGCAAAATTTCATCAGTGAGGTGTTAAAGAAAATCCAGGCTGAGCATAATGGGAAAATTCCAAAAGCTGATCTATGGTGCCATTTTGGACACATATATGTTGGTGGGAGAGTAGATGAAGGTAATGATAGCTCAGCTAGGATTATGGAAAAACAATGATGTTTGAGTAATATATACAATATGAGCAGCTAATCTGTATAGGATATACAACGGGGAGTTGAAAACTATATAAAATTCATGAATAATTAATGAGAATTTTACAAAAGAACTCAATGCCGTGACGAGTTCCGTAAATCTCATACAAATTTCGTCCTGATTTGCACAAGTTTCAACTTGAATTTTCTCGGCCAGATTTACATTTATCTTGACAATTTTAGTAAAATATGAAAGAACTAACATTGGACTTTCATAAGTTCTATACACTATTTGCTTCCAATCTGTATCCGATATACAACGGCTAGTCTTCGACTCGCTGTTGTATATGGGATACAGATCAGCCGCTCATATTATATTTAAGAAATAGAAGACGATTTTCCATGCTATATAGCCTGATCTAAACATGCGTGATGTTGGGAGAACACGAGATAGCGTAGGAAAAGCACGAGCCGCTTTTATGAAATATTTTTTGAGGCTAAATCAGCATTCTAATTGCTGATAAGAATAGCAATTCTCAATACGTGCGTCATCAATACGCGCGATACAATTTAAATTTGGCCGCTCATGTTGTAAACATTACAAAAAATGTTGACTTAATTAACTTTGCTGACATTTTGAGCTTTAGCCCTTCATCAGAGTAATTTAAAAGGGCTCCAACGAAGTGCTAAAGCTCGAAACGTCAGTAAAGTTTTTTACGGTGTTATAAATTTCATTATATTACCTATTATGTATAAGTAATATATATAATATCAGCGGCTGATCTGTATTAGGATTATTATACAACAGCACTAGTTCAGCTTTTATTTTATCTTTACAGCTGATGTAGCGTCTCCAGATTGTATAAATGATTTCCATGCACATTTCAATCAAAAGCAAGGTGGTTGGAAAATGTTGCTTGATCCAGCTGTTAAAGATATGGAGATTAAACACCTAGAAGAACTACTTGCTGGTAAACCAGAGGATGTCACAGTAGCAAATCATGTCAGATATGACTTGAACTTCTTGACACCTTTGTGCTTGAAAGTGCGAGTGAAGGTTTGTAACATTTAAAAATATTAACAAATACTAAATAAATGAATGAATACATGAATCAATGAATGAATGAACAAATAAATGAATGAATGAATGAGTAAATGAATATTAGTAAATAAATAAGTTATATATCAATCAATAATATTTTCACAGCAACACATCCACATTAAATGGCTCTTAATCTACTGACATCCAGATTTAATACCGATAATAAGATACTGATTACTGCGGTTTTCGACTTTCTGCGAACTCAGACATTTCAACGGCTCGTTGTTTTTAGCTGCCGTCAATCAAGGATTTAAAAGGTACTGACTAATTAGTTTTGATTGACGCAGCTAAAAACGTGTTTCACAATAAGCCATGGGAATGTCTGAGTTCGCAGAAAGTGGAAAACCGCAGTAATCAAATAGGTAAATAAATCATTTTTGGTGAAACTGGGAACTACATATAACACTGGCCAAAATGACTATGGAGGTGAAAAAACCACTATGGAGAGTGTGAGTTTACCCGAAAGGTTAAACTTTACCGCTACTCTCAACCAATCACAGTCGAGTATTTTAAGCTGGTACTCGACACGGTAAACTTTGCTCGTCAACAACCAATCACAACAAAATCAACAAGTAAACTTTAATTCTTCCAGTAATCTTTACTGTCTGGGTAAAACATATGTTCGTGAAATATCAAAGAATCGTTAAAATCGAAAAGAAAGAGTGTTCTGGCTGTGTTGATAGTAAAGAACTAAAACGAAATTGGTACTTTATTCGATGTATATTGCAATCCACTGCGATTTCTGCTGTCTTCAGTCGGTCACGCAACATTCCGGAACCGCGCTTTTTTGCATGAAATATTCTTAGGCTCATCTTGTTTTTTGTATTTTTCGTTTTTATTATATACTGCCATATGTTCGTGAGTTTTCTATTAATTCGCGCAAAAAGTAAAACTATTTCCACGTGAAAATGTTCTATTCGTTTTTTTGTGCAAACTAGAGATAAACGGGTAGATTTCGAACTTTTAGTTGTCACGCGACAATCAAGACGACCAGCCAAATGAAACCGTTCGGGACAGTTCAGATTAATAGTTCTGATCATTGTTCTTTGCACGTTACTAAATACTGCCAACACGTACATCAACTATAATGTAATTTTAGAACGAAAGGCTATTTATTTTTGTTGTCAAACTCAATCTTTTCGAGCTACAAGCACTTTTGATTGTTGTTCATTGCTACGTGACCTACGTTTCTTCGCGTACATTGTACATATCTTAACGTAACTTTAGACACTGGTCATCGTGAAAAATGCTTTGAAATTATCGCATTAATCTTACAGCAACTTCAATTCAAAAGTTTTTTGACACTCATGTAGCGGGTTTAGAAAGTCTTATTCTGATCATTATAATCAAAACTCTATGAATAATTGTAACAAGGAGTAAAAACTCGAAGTCAATAATAATTATTGTAAAAAATCATTTTATTTTCTGATGCTGTTAGTGAATATTTATCTTTACATTTGCTATTTACGAACGTATTTCAGTATTTAATACGGTACGGAGGGCTTTCTCAATACGCATTCGTTTGCAACTGTTCTGGAATCTTTCCGACTCTTAAATCTGACAGATCTGTCATGTACTAATGAGTAAACTTTACACGTCTGAGCCAATCGGAGTTGTAAACGCAAGTAAATTTTACTTGTCGGGGCTTTTGAAAAGATCGTTTTGCGAGGCAAACTGAATTTTTATAGTTGACTTGAAGAAGTTTGCACTTCAATGAAACGAGCACACTACATGACAAAACAAGCGCAAACTCGAAACTTTTAATCGTCGGGACGCAAATATTAATTTCGTTCTGATAGCGCTTTTGTGTATGAAATATATTTCTACGTTATTTTTGTGTTTCTTTTTTATTGACTTTATTCTATCAAAAAAAACCATTTTAATATTGCAATGCTAATCCTATTTTAGTCATCTTTGATTTTGGGTCTACTAAAAGTGTTTTGAGATCGAACCTAGTACATCTGTAGTGAATTCATGTCGCAATCATTATGTTTAAGTTTTCTCTACCAAATATTTCCAATCAAAGAATTGTTAAAAGCGAGCCAGTATTTTTAATAACTATTGTCTGGCTCACTTCATAAATTTGCGAAATGTACAAACGTATAAATTAACATACTGTGGAGTAAAACTGTTATGATGTTATCGTTTTGCTAGAAAATTAGAGAAATCTCCTTTGCTTCGCAGATGTCAAATAACCATGAAAGTTCAGAATACTCGTATCTCAAAACATTTGTTTAACAAAAAATTTCTATATTTTGTTGTTTGCAAAGATTTATCTGATTGCATACAAATTCGTCTTCTAGTATGGTACGCCTTGCCGCTTCATCGTACATTCGTTTTATCTGATCACGCGTTGAAACCTTGCAACTGTTCTGGAATCTTTCCGACTCTAAATCTGACAGATGTCAGGTACTAACGAGTAAAATTTACTCGTCTCAACCAATCGGAACTGTAAACACAAGTAAATTTTACTTGTCGGGGCTTTTGTTTTGCGAGGCAAACTGAATTTTAGTTGACTTGAAGACGTTTGCACTTCAATGAAATGAGCACACTACATGACAAAACAAGCGCAAACTCGAAACTTTTAATAGTCGACACGCAAATATTGCTTTCGTTCTGATAGCGCTTTTGGACCTTTTGTGCTTAAAATATATTTCCACGCCGGAGAGATAATTTTGTGTTTCTTATTTTATACTGGATTGCATTTTAACATTGCAATGCTAAACCTATTTTAGTGACTGGCTTTGATTTGCATGTGAATGTATTTTAAGGTCTAATAAATTGTTTTGAAATCGAACCTTGTTTGCAGTGAAGTCATGTCGCAATCTATTCACAACATTTAGTATTATAGCCAAACAACAGTTATTAAAAATACTCGCTTTTAACAAATCTTTGATTGAAAATGTTTGGAAGAAAAAACTGAAACATAATACTACTAAATGTTGTGAATAGATTGCGACATGACTTCACTGCAAACAAGGTTCGATTTCAAAACAATTTATTAGACCTTAAAATACATTCACATGCAAATCAAAACCAGTCACTAAAATAGGATTAGCATTGCAATGTTAAAATGCAATCCAGTATAAAATAAGAAACACAAAAATATCTCCAAAAAAGGTCCAAAAGCGCTATCAGAACGAAAGCAATATTTGCGTGTCGACTATTAAAAGTTTCGAGTTTGCGCTTGTTTTGTCATGTAGTGTGCTCATTTCATTGAAGTGCAAACGTCTTCAAGTCAACTAAAATTCAGTTTGCCTCGCAAAACGATCTTTACAAAAGCCCCGACAAGTAAAATTTTCTTGTGTTTACAGTTCCGATTGGTTGAGACGAGTAAATTTTACTCAATAGTACCTGACATCTGTCAGATTTAGAGTCGGAAAGATTCCAGAACAGTTGCAAGGTTTCAACGCGTGATCAGATAAAACGAATGTACGATGAAGCGGCAAGGCGTACCATACTAGAAGACGAATTTGTATGCAATCAGATAAATCTTTGCAAACAACAGAATATAGAAATTTTTTGTTAAACAAATGTTTTGAGATACGAGTATTCTGAACTTTCATGGTTATTTGACATCTGCGAAGCAAAGGAGATTTCTCTAATTTTCTAGCAAAACGATAACATCATAACAGTTTTACTCCACAGTACTATGCATCCCAGTAGACCGTGACAACCTCGAAATTTTATCGCGACCCGTCGATACAAAAAATTGATCACGTGATGGACTTTTTATGTACCACGTGATGATATTCTTCTGTACCACGTGAACAACATTTTTCCTTTGGCACGGGTTCACATACGATCTTCGATCAAATCATAGTGATCGAATCTTCCCACGGCTTCATTTATACTAGAGAATCTTTGCCTTCAACGTATATATACAGAGAATCTTTGCCTTCAACGTATAAGCGCCAAACAAAAGTAGTATTTCAAGTACTAGTATAAATGAAGCCGTGAGAAGATTCGATCACTATGATTCGATTGAAGATCGTATGTGAACCCGCGCCAAAGGAAAAATGTTGTTCACGTGGTACAGAAGAATATCATCACGTGGTACATAAAAAGTCCATCACGTGATAAATTTTTCGTATCGACGGGTCGCGATAAAATTTCGAGGTTGTCACGGTCTACTGGGATGCATAGTATGTTAATTTATACGTTTGTACATTTCGCAAATTTATGAAGTGAGCCAGACAATAGTTATTAAAAATACTCGCTTTTAACAATTCTTTGATTGGAAATATTTGGTAGAGAAAACTTAAACATAATGATTGCGACATGAATTCACTACGGATGTACTAGGTTCGATCTCAAAACACTTTTAGTAGACCCAAAAATAGATTTACAAATCAAAGATGACTAAAATAGGATTAGCATTGCAATATTAAAATGATTTATTTTATAGAATAAAGTCAATAAAAAAGAAACACAAATTTAAAATAACGTAGAAATATATTTCATGCACAAAAGCGCTATCAGAACGAAATTAATATTTGCGTCCCGACGATTAAAAGTTTCGAGTTTGCGCTTGTTTTGTCATGTAGTGTACTCGTTTCATTGAAGTGCAAACTTCTTCAAGTCAACTATAAAAATTCAATTTGCCTCGCAAAACGATCTTTTCAAAAGCCCCGACAAGTAAAATTTACTTGCGTTTACAACTCCGATTGGCTGAAACGAGTAAAGTTTACTCATTAGTACATGACAGATCTGTCAGATTTAAGAGTCGGAAAGATTCCAGAACAGTTGCAAACGAATGCGTATTGAGAAAGCCCTCCGTACCGTATTAAATACTGAAATACGTTCGTAAATAGCAAATGTAAAGATAAATATTCACTAACAGCATCAGAAAATAAAATGATTTTTTACAATAATTATTATTGACTTCGAGTTTTTACTCCTTGTTACAATTATTCATAGAGTTTTGATTATAATGATCAGAATAAGACTTTCTAAACCCGCTACATGAGTGTCAAAAAACTTTTGAATTGAAGTTGCTGTAAGATTAATGCGATAATTTCAAAGCATTTTTCACGATGACCAGTGTCTAAAGTTACGTTAAGATATGTACAATGTACGCGAAGAAACGTAGGTCACGTAGCAATGAACAACAATCAAAAGTGCTTGTAGCTCGAAAAGATTGAGTTTGACAACAAAAATAAATAGCCTTTCGTTCTAAAATTACATTATAGTTGATGTACGTGTTGGCAGTATTTAGTAACGTGCAAAGAACAATGATCAGAACTATTAATCTGAACTGTCCCGAACGGTTTCATTTGGCTGGTCGTCTTGATTGTAGCGTGACAACTAAAAGTTCGAAATTTACCCGTTTATCTCTAGTTTGCACAAAAAAACGAATAGAACATTTTCACGTGGAAATAGTTTTACTTTTTGCGCGAATTAATAGAAAACTCGCGAACATGTGGCAGTATATAATAAAAACGAAAAATACAAAAAACAAGATGAGCCTAAGAATATTTCATGCAAAAAAGCGCGGTTCCGGAATGTTGCGTGACCGACTGAAGACAGCAGAAATCGCAGTGGATTGCAATATACATCGAATAAAGTACCAATTTCGTTTTAGTTCTTTACTGTCAACACAGCCAGAACACTCTTTCTTTTCGATTTTAACGATTCTTTGATATTTCACGAACATATGTTTTACCCAGACAGTAAAGTTTACTGGAAGAATTAAAGTTTACTTGTTGATTTCGTTGTGATTGGTTGTTGACGAGCAAAGTTTACCGTGTCGAGTACCAGCTTAAAATACTCGACTGTGATTGGTTGAGAGTAGCGGTAAAGTTTAACCTAACGGGTAAACTCACACTCTCCATAGTGGTTTTTTCACCTCCATAGTCATTTTGGCCAGTGTTATATGTGATCATGACTGAGAATGGCTGTAATAATGAGCAGTTTTTCTGCTAAGCAGGGTTTTTTTAATTAATAATTACTGAAGAAATAACACATTCTGATTGGTTGATAACAAACATCATGTGTATTTTCACGCATATTCATCAAATATGTCAATTTGTATTTTATAAAAAAAACATGCAGTGTGCAATGCAGTGTGCAGTCTCTAAGAGATCTAGGAGCATGCCATGTCAAGCAGTGAGCTTCTCAATTACACTTCTTGGATATATACACTGACAGTAGTTTATTGTCAAGAAAATTTAACTGCATGATTGTAATACTGATTTTTTTCATTTCATTCTTTCAGTTTTTTCTTGATTTTTTCTTGAAGCAGGGAGCTTGACTCAATTACACTTCTTGGGTATACAGTAGTTTATTGTCAAGAAAATTTAACTGCATGATTGTAATACTGATATTTTTGATTTGATTCTTTCAGTTTTTTCTTGATTTGGAAGGAAATCCAAACATCAAATTTGCAGAAGAAGACATCGATATCAGAGAAGATACTAGTTTGCCATCTTCGATATACTTGATGTGTGATGATTTCTACCACAGAGCTAAGATAAGCATTGCGATTCCTTCTAATTATAAATTGATGGATGTCCGTATGACTCTGCGAACAGGTATTGCGAATAAGTGTTTGTTGCACACACTTTACAACCCATTACACTTGAGCCAGGGGACTCAGAGAGCTTCGATCAGTGGTAAAAGTACCGGATATATGCTTGTTGGGAATTTCCAAAAACACACCTAAAAGATTACCGGAAGTCCTTGAAAAATGGTGTTAAAAACAAAGCAAAAAAGCATACCCTAAGAGATACACAAAATCTAGTTTTCAATTTTAATACCCATCGTCATCATATTCCTTCATCATTATCATGATGATCACCATTGTTATTATTTCCATTGCTCTTATCATCACTATTATTTTTATCATCATCATCATTTCATCATTACTTTATCATCATGATCATATTCCTTCATTATCATCGCCATTGTGATTATTTCCATGATATTAATTGTTCTAATTATCATTATAATTTTCATTGTTATCATCATCATTGTATGAATGAATTCATCATTATCATCATTGCTATTGTGATTATTTACATTAATTGTTCTTATCATCACTATTGTTTTCATCATCATCATAATCCATCATAATTACTTAAACATTATCATCATCACCATTTATGATTATTTTCATCATCATCATTACTTCATCATTATCATCTTTGCTATTGTGATTATTTACATATTGTTCTTATCATCACTATTGTTTTCATCATCATCATAATCCATCATCATAATTACTTAAACATTATCATCATCACCATTTATGATTATTTTCATCATCATCATTACTTCATCATTATCATCTTTGCTATTGTGATTATTTACATATTGTTCTTATCATCACTATTGTTTTCATCATAATCCATCATCATAGTTACTTAAACATTATCATCATCACCATTTATGATTATTTTCATCATCATCATTACTTCATCATTATCATCTTTGCTATTGTGATTATTTGTATTATAATTAATTGTTCTCATCGTCACTATCATTTTCATCATCATCATCATTATACCATCATCACCATAATTTAAGACAAATGGAAACTAGCGAGTAAACTAGTATAGGCTGCGTCGGTATTTGATATAAATGATAGGTAATATAATTAAATTTGTAATACCATCAAAAAATGTTCACTTAACTTTACTGACGTTTCGAGCTTTAGCCCTTCTTTTACTATTTATTTTTATTATATTATTTTTTTTTACTATTTATATATTCATCATCGTCATCATATTCATTGTTTAATAGTACCATCTGGTCTACCTAAGATTAATCATTTGTTTCCCATTAATAGTTTTACCAAGAAAGATTCATAACGAAAAAGAAAAGGAGCATGAAGAGATTCTGAAGAAGTACTTTGACAAAATCACAATCAATAAGGACGACAGCAAATTAGTCTTTCCAGATGAGAATTTACCTGAAGGTTTCTCGTTACAATTTTTGCGTAAATGCACTCGTCGTTCATATAGACATCAACAAGGAGAAGAGAGTTTCAGTATGACTCTTTCAGATGAAGAAGAAATGGATGTCATTCATGTTGAAAATGTCTTGAACAAAAAGGTAATATATGGCTTGATGATTATAAACCTATTTCAACAATCAGTGTCACAATCAAATATGCCTTTTGCAGCTAGAGCTAAGTCACGTGACCCCACCTACCTTAAATCCATCATGTGCCAAAATAATGTTCAGAAATGGAAAGAGCATGTCGACATTAGTGAAATGTTGAAATTTCAGATCTTTGTTCTAAATACATAAAAATGACATAAAATGGGATAATTTCTAAGGTTTCGTATGTGAAAATAGCAATGGAAAGCAAGCCTTATTCTCCAGTCATACAAATCCTTAGAAAATATTCCATTTTATTATGTTCTTTGTGATGGTGATAGTGATGGTGTGATGATGATGATGGTGATGGTGATGATGGTGATGATAACAGATTATCATAATGGTGGTGAAGATGATGATGATGACAATGTTAATATTATAATTACTGACGTTTCAAGCTTTAGCCTTCGCAGGAGAGCTAAAGCTCGAAACGCCAGTAAAGTTAAGTCAACATTTTTTACGGTGTTAAAAATTTCATTATATTATTACCTATCGTTTATATCAAACACCGATGCAGCCTATACTAGTTTACTCGCTAGTTTCCATTTATATTTCCAATGATAATATGATGATCAGGTGACAATAGAGTGCATGCCATGGTAACCGGTCGTTTCGCCCGGTGGTCGTTTCGCCCGGGACGTTTCGCCTGTTTCGCCCGATTAGCTATAGATGTATTGCAAAATAACCCTATATTGTACAAACTTGTGGATATAGCACTGGAACACAACAGTGTGACTAATTGTATCCTTCATTGTAATGTGTATTATGTGGTTCAAGCCTGGGGGAGTTGTTATAGTTAATATAGACAATATAACTAGATAGTTGATAACTAAATACTATTACGTCCTAAATAGTTAATACAGTAATAGCCTGCATATAAGAACCTGGGTTTTAAGAACCTGTTAGGCTAAAATAGATCCCTCCACATAAGAACCTATTTGCTTTAATTAAGTACCATTTATACACCTATTGCAATAATCGTTGTCGCAGATGTAGGTACAGTCTACACTCTGAAGCCTGCAAAGAATGTCGGTAACATGAACATAAATTGTTGGTTTATTATGTTTTTTCAATAAACATTTGTTTCATCATCTTATACTGTGCACAGCAGCTTAAGTTGTTGGTCATATTACACAAACACACACATGCAAAAATATGCTATGAATAATTTGCAGGCTTCAGGGTGTGGACTGTAGCTTTGATTTTCGACAACGATTTTAGAAATAGGTCTATAAGAACCTATTTAGGCTAAATTGAAAAATGCAGGTTCTTATACGCAGGCTATTACTGTAGGTGCTTCATGGTATTTTTAGCATACAATCTGATATTTATGACCAAGTGATGTTTGGTGTTGGTAATGGTGTGCTAATGTAAACAGTGATTTTGATATTATATATATATTCTTTTGGGCATATAGTTTGATGAGAAATACAATTACGAGAAGACCAGTTGTCATTTTTGTAATTTGTATATTTCGGTCTTTATCCAAAGACCATCAACTGCAAATGAGTAAATTAAACCAAAACATTCTGAATTAAGATTAATTCATTAAACTCAAGGGAATTGACTGTCCTTGTTAATAATATACAAATTACAAAAATGACAACTGATCTTCTCGTAATTGTATTTCTGAAATTATATATGTATAAAATGTAGCTCATGTTTTTCCTTCTTCTTTTTCAAAGACTGATATCCATCTTCACAATGATAAATGGGACCAACTATTGACAAGTGGAGACTGGAAACCAGAACAAATTGTTGACACACTGCCTACATTTTTGAGTGTTTTGAAAAGTGTCCAAGCTAACATTTCAGCTCCTGAGGATGATGAGTAAATCTCATTTCTACTGGTATCTCCATACTAAATGTTGTTACCAACAGCATCAAGACATTGAAGAACTCAGTATTATACTCCCATGTGGAGAATTGTGTGCAGTGAAGTGAAATAATGAATGGAATAGAATGGGATAGAATAGGATAGAATAGAATAGATCAAAATAGAATGGAAGGGGATAGAATGGAATAGAATAGATCAAAATAGAATGGAAGGGGATAGAATGGAATAGAATAGATCAAAATAGAATGGAAGGGAATAGAATAGGATAGAATAGATCAAAATAGAATGGAAGGGGATAGAATGGAATAGAATAGATCAAAATAGAATGGAAGGGAATAGAATAGAATAGAATAGATCTAAATAGAATGGAAAGGAATAGAATAGAATAGAATAGATCAAAATAGAATGGAAGGGAATAGAATAGAATAGATCAAAATAGAATGGAAAGGAATAGAATGGAATAGAATAGATCAAAATAGAATGGAAAGGAATAGAATGGAATAGAATAGATCAAAATAGAATGGAAGGGAATAGAATAGAATAGAATAGATCAAAATAGAATGGAAAGGAATAGAATGGAATAGAATAGATCAAAATAGAATGGAAGGGAATAGAATAGATCAAAATAGAATGGAAGGGAATAGAATAGAATAGATCAAAATAGAATGGAAAGGAATAGAATGGAATAGAATAGATCTAAATAAAATGGAATAGAATAGAATAGATCTAAATAGAATGGAAAGGAATAGAATATAATAGATCTGAATGGAAAGGAATAGAATAGAATGGAATAGAATAGATCTAATAGAATGGAAAGGAATAGAATAGAATGGAATAGAATAGATCTAATAGAATGGAAAGGAATAGAATGGAATAGAATAGATCTAAATAGAATGGAAAGGAATAGAATATGATAGAATAGAATAGATCAAAATAGAATGGAATAGGATAGGATATAGAACAAATTAGTATGGAAGGGAATAGGATAGATCATGATAGAATGGAAAATAATTGAATGGTATAGACTAGATCAAAATAGAATGGAAGGGAATAGGATAGATCAAAATAGAATGGAAGGGAATAGAATTAGAATAAAGTAGAATTAGAATAAAGTATGAGGAGAGAAAGATAGATGGAATCATCTCTAAAAAGTTATAAAATTGTTTTATTTTTATTTGCTTGTAGATATGATATTTTATTTCATGCATAAAGTATTTGCTCTCAATGTATATTACATTTTAATGCAATCAATATTAATTAATAAATAATTATGGATTAATATGTAGTTTTTTATATTAAAAAATAATGGATAATTGAAGAAATTATAGAATTAGATGGAATAAATGACGCAATAAAGACAGCAAATCTCTTTTACAAATAAAATTTAAAAAATTCCGAGTGATCTTGCAGTGTGTGTTGGGGTTCCTGTGTTGCCAAATGCGTCCCAGTGCTGCATGGGGAATCCCCGGATTTGTGGGCTTCCTGTGTACTTACAATATGCTCGACTAATGAGAAGTGATTGTTTTGCTTTATAATTTAATTTTGGATATTACGATTTATGTATTCGCTATAAAGTTTTACTGACTACTATTTTTATTTGAACCGGTATCCATCTAGGATATGTTGAGAATTGTATGCATGCTGCCTGCGATGAGGTCGGTCTGCGGACTATCGTGTCAGAATAAAAAACACGAGTGACGTCATTGTGTTGGGAAGCATTGCATTGTGTTTCCTCTACAAACTGAGGGGGGGAAAATGACTAAAAGACCTGAATCTTAAACTGAATGTAAAAAGGTAAGACTTTATTGTAATATTGTCCGGTAAGTGTCTTTTTATGCTAAATTTAATTTCATAGAATATCGAGAAACTATCATAAAGTTTCGATCATGAGTTAAACTTCTTGTAAAACTTATTATTGTCGTCTCTAAATCTTCATTCGTTGTCAATTTTGGTTAAATGTCAGTGTTTGAGCTTTAATTCTAAGTTATCCCTTAGCAGTTTGAGCCTTCTTGTTTCATATTATTTAGTCATTGGCTGTATTTCGTTTCATTTTGAATTCTACAACGAAATGCAATCGATTGTGTCTATTAAAAATGGAAAGGAATCGGTTTTAAGGTAGTTACGGACTCTTGCTACTGCGCATCTCGTTTTTCATCATTTATTTGCGGGTTTTTTGAAACTTTTTCTAAATAATATCTTAATTTGAATCATTATCTATAACTTAAGAAAGTATTATGTCATTTCATGCAACTTTGGAGGTAAAATGGGACATTTTTCGAAACATGCTCAGATTTTCACTACCTGACATGGTCGCTGTTTTGTCTTAAAAAAACAAATTTACAACTTTGTAAAAATGAAAAGATGAAAATATAATTTTAACGTCTTTAGTCGTAAAACTAATACAAAATAGGTTTAAGGGTTTCTGGAGATGACAAGGATAATTTGACAAGTGTCAAGCAGATGTTTAAAGTACAAGAACCCAGTCCCACGCGGACTGTTATTGTGTTTTTTGACAAAAAAATGGATTTGGTCGCATAGAACTCGCTTATTAGTACGGGGACCCCCAATTTTTTTTCTTTTTATTCAAGACTGCATTTATTGTTCTTACGATTTAGAATAAAAAATAAAATATTCATTGATTGGATTTTCTGAAATTTTACAAATCACACAACTCTATACACATGTAGTGTGCGTAATTGGCATAGCATTGTGCTTCTATGGTCCACTTATACCCATATTTGGAAATGATTCAATGATTTTTACGACAGGAAATGTTAGATAACCCTTAGATCTATCGTTTGATATAATCTTATGCTTTTCCTAGCAGAATACGTTTGCATTCTATTGACTGTTTGAATAGGTACTTTTAAGCAAATTATTGCAAATACCTTCCTTTACTATATCTTATAACTCTTTTACCAATACGGTGACCCCAATATTTTTTTACATTTTTTGACTTGCCTAAGAATGCATGATCTATAAATGACAGGATTTATCAAAAAATTCATGTAAGAAATCCAAGTATCTGATACTACCTTAAATCGATTACAAACTTGTAAGTTGATCTTTATATGGCTGTAAAAGACATTCGTTGAAATTATCACAAAAAGTTGTTTGGAATCAATGCTCCTGTGACTTACAAAGCTTTGTGTGATCATGACCCTATAGCTGCTTCAATTAACTGCATGTCTCAAGATATAATAAGCTTCTCAAGCCCTCTATACTATTATCTTTTATAAAATAACTATTTGAAATCACATATTTTGATTGGTTGAGGCGTGTGCTTTATGAGAGCACACAGCATGCGCATCTGCATGTTGATCAATAGTATTTGTAGTTTATAAAAGAAATAGAAAACTTGCTTTCTGTGCTGTATGCAGTTATACATGTAAAGCACTTGGGGATTGTCAGAACACTTGCGTCGTGCTTCTCTTAACACTTCTCGTGTTTTGACAACCTGCATGCTTTATAACTGCACACAGCATGTGCACACGTTTTCTATTTACATTTCTTCATCAATAGTTTCATGTGCAACATTTGCTCATGGCACATCTTTCGCCCATCCTCGGGAACCCAGTGGTATTCTTCTGTTGCTCGTTTCTCGCTTCCACAACATATACCCCTGGGAACGTAGTCTGTTGGAGCTTGTTCCGGAAGTCAAAATTCAGCTCTTTCCTGATTGGTCGACCTTATTAGGTCGACCAATGAAAATCAAGATAACCATTCAAAGAAAGTCGTTAAGTAAGTTTGAATTTTGACTTCCGGAACAAGCTCCAACAGACTACGTTCCCAGGGGTATATGTTGTGGAAGCGAGAAACGAGCGACAGAAGAATACTCCTGGGTTCCCGAGGATGATCTTTCGCCGTGAATTTTATAAGACAATCTGCCATCTTATTTGCAAATGATAGACATGTTTTTGTTGATTATTTTTTAGTGTAACCTTAACTTAACTATACAGATGTTTTGAGCTTTAGCCCTTTTTTAGGATAATTTATATTAAAATGTATATATATTATACTAGAATACACTACTTACTATACATTTGTGCATTAATTGACCCATCTATTTATTATGTATCAATTTATTATAATTTTTTATATTCTTAGGGATACTCTTGCCCGAATGATTTATCAAATTTAATCTTACAACTGCTGTATACTTGGCTTCCATGGCAACTTGCTCACCATACAGCAAAGAGAAAGCAAACCACATCAGACTTTGCAATCTTCTTGTGGACATTGGGCGTCAAGTTCTTCAAGATGTCTTTGACAAAATCCATCTACCTTCACCACTCAATATTGTTCTTTCATCTAATAAAAAGACTCTTAACAACCTTAGAACAAAGCATATTCTCTTCAAAAAGCAATGGGATACATTATTCCCAGCCTCAGGTGCTGTTACATCTGCTGATTTTGACATTACATTACTTTTTCTTATTGAGGAACATTTGTAATCTGAGAGCTCCTGGAACTGGATGGGATAGACCTCCTTTAGTATCTGATCTTAGTATGGAAGCAGATTTAGTACGAATTAAGAGGTGTCGAAATGAGCTCTATGCTCATATTACCAACACTGCAATTCCTGATAATCAGTTTCAAATACTGTGGGGTGACATTGAAGCGGCGTTGTTGAGACTTGGTGGGTCTAAGTATCAAGTTCAGATTCAGAGTTTTAAAAATGAATCCTTAGATTCACAAAGTGAAGAAAGTTTTAAAGTTCTGATGCAGTCTTGGGAGGAGGGAGAGGTGAAGACTCTAAATGCAGTACTTGAAGGTATGGAAATAACCAAATAGCAGAAACGTTTTTGCAGTTATTTGTTTGATTGTCTGTCTGTCTGTCTGTTTTGTTTTTTATATATTTTGTTTGTTTGTGTGAAAGTTATACTAATATACTATATATTGCTTAATGTTATTTTTATTACTGTTATAATAATTATTTATTATTATTGTTAAGGATCAGCAAAGACTATGGATGCAATAGGTGAATTACACGAGAAGTTTGACAAGGGTAAGAATTGACATTTAGGTAATTTAGTCAAAACAAAATTAAAATTATATGAGCAATATCAGGTCGATGTCACGCTACTCTCTTTAATATCTATCTAATTAGATTAAGACTCAAATATATCACAGAAACAACTCACCGACACAAGCTCTATTTATATAGGAAATCAAATGATTTCGAGTGCAATTTGGAATAAATTTGAACGAGTGGGTTTTCGAAAAGTTCAAAATAGCACGAGCCCGATAGGGCGAGTACTATTTGAGCTTTTTGAAAACCCAGGAGATCAAATTTATTCCAAATTGCACGAGAAAATCATATGATTTCCATTTAAGGTGACTCCAACATAATTGGAGGCATATTTGATACATTTTTTAACCCGCTCGTATCGCGTCAAAACCTCACCAATGAATCTGAATTTTACATATGTGTTACTTCAGGTATTTAGGTTTCTAACAGTTAATTCGAAATTTTATTTTATAGCCGTGTTTGCCATTATAAGCCGATTTTCTAACAATGATATTTTCAAATATTGCGCTCTAGCTCGGAAAATTGTCTATCGATTTTTATGAAACTTCAGATTCCTAATAAATAGATAATCATCTTACAACATGTGTCAAGTTTGAAGAAAATTTATAGAGCGGGAGTAAAGTTACAAGACTGATTTAAAAATGTAACATAAAATATTTAATTTATAAACATTGATAAACATGCGTTAAAAAATTCACAAATACTTAACCAATTTTTATTACTATTATATTTATTATTATCAAGGATTGAAAAAGGTACTAGATGAGTTACAGAAGAAAGATGACAAATTGAAACTGGAAACAACAGCAAAGACTATGGATGCAATAGGTGAATTACAAGAGAATGTTGACAAGGGTAAGTTTTAATATTACATGTACGTAATTGAGATATGGTATTTCTCAAGTTATGCGCTGCTTCGAGTTATGCGCTTCCAGTTACTCACTTTTCGAGTGACATGCTCGCCACACCCATTTTGAAATAATGAAAAACAATATTTTGGAGTAACGTGCTCTTGTTGTAACTTGAACTTGAAACAGCGAAACAATATTTTCGAGTTACAAGCTCTTTTCGTAACTCGAACTTGAAACAGCGAAACTACATGTATTTTCGAGTTACGCGTTTTTTAAAAAAAGTAAACAACATTAGAAAGCAATATAAAAATTTCAAAGAAACCTGATTTATTCCTAAAAAAATAGAAAGTTGATGACTGCTTTATTACTATTAGCTGCAACAAACTCGTTTTTTTTACTTAAATATTGCTAAGCCAGTACAATCTGGTTTCGTGTTTTAAAATATCAATTAGTACATAGATATGTTTTCGCGTATCAAAATATAACTAAGTACAATCTTTAATTAGAAGTTGTTTTTTCCACGTTAAATTAAATGTAATTTTATTCCAAACTTTCGGAATTTACAATCGGAATCATCAGTGAATGTGTTGGTACGAATACCTGCTTTTTAGCATGTCATTTAGCATTGACCTAAATTTTTATCCATTCGCATACATATATTTTTTTTTATTTACATACAGGTCTATGCATTTGCACATGACTCTTTTTTTAATGAAAACATTACAATACAAACTCAAAGTGTCTACTGTTTATGCAAACTTTGCATGCATGTACACATACTAAAAACACTGTTAGAATTAAAAGAAGCAAAATGAAATTTTTCTACTATTTTCCAAATAGCGCGTAATATTGTTTCGTTGTTTCAAGTTCAAGTTATGTGCATTTGTCAAAATGGGTGTGGTCTCAGCAAAATGGGCGTGTCCGAGCGCATAACTCAAAGCGCGTAACTCGAGTTTTTCCTTCCCTCTACATAATCTAAATTATGTGAGCAATATAATATGTTTGTTAACCATTCTCTTACCCAGACTCTTCTCAGCTTTCTAACGAAAAATCAAAGGCTCTGGTCGGCCACAAATCCAGCGTCAATATGATTGGTTCAAATAATTACATGCGCAATTAGCAATAATTATACACGCCTTCTACACATTTACGATTTTGTTTTGAGACAACTAGTACTGTCTATAGAAATGTACCTTTGATCGCATTTACTTGGTTTCAGACTAGAGTTACCGATGAGGCCGTCCATTCGAGAAAAAAAATAATAATAATAATTTGGGGAATTTTCTATCCATGAGTTGGTTAACGGTCGTTTATCTCAGTCTAGTTTAATAGTTCTGAGAGCTGAGACATTCCAACAGCTAGTTGCGAAATACTGGCTGGCGAGTAATTATAAATCTAAGCAGCAGACAAAATATTTGTTGGGTCCGTGGGAATGTCTGAGAACAGAAAGACTAATAGCAGATAACAAACTCGATCTCCAATTTATTTACTTTGTTCGAGCACTTGACATAACTATAACCATAACCACAATTTGTTTTTCTTTTGGATCGTATTTTACGTTTAGTTTGGGTTAACGCATCAGCGACAATTAACTTGAAATTCACCATTTTGTTACCGGAAGTTAGAAAATATTGAGCATGCGCATAGCTGACGACCCAGATTTTGGGTCTTCCGGTTTGTGTCCGACCAGAGCCTTTGATCAGTGAAGCTGAAAAGGGTCTGGGTAAGAGAATGGTTTGTTAACTTGTTTGTTTGTTAATTTGTTTAATTTATAAAAAAATTTACTTGTTTGTTTGTTTTTTGTTTGTGTAAAATTTATATTAAAGTTATTGTGAACCAGTTTAAGCCACAAAACTGGCTGATTTTTTTTTATGTAAAGATTAATAACACTTTAAGAGCAGATGCCGGTAATTATCAAACAAAATTTACATTTCATGGCAAACCTCGAAAAATCAATTTCGCTCAAATTTTGTCCAGATATAGTGTATTATATTACTAAAAGCCCTATCAAGGTTTCAAGGAAAAATATTTTTTAGTACCTACAAAGACCAATGCTCAGCCAAACCTACCTGGATCTACTGGTCTACCTACAAGCACCAATGCTCAGCCAAACCCACCTGGATCTACTGGTCTACCTACAAGCACCAATGCTCAGCCAAACCCACCTGGATCTACTGGTCTACCTTCAAGTACCATTTCTCAGCCAATCCCACATGGATCTACTGGTCTACCTACAAGCACCATTTCTAAGCCAAACCCAAAAAATAACGGTAATTAACCCTTTGTCTACTGGGCCTTTTTTGACATTTTTTAGCAATTTTCCAGATATAAATTATGATCCTTAGGATTCTTGACTCCATATTTAACGTATCCATGGAAAGTGCTGCTGTTTTGTAATCGCAACGACCCAAGTTCTCAGACCACATGCCTTTTAGATTGTTTCAAAGAGCATATATACATTTTGTATGCACATAAATGTATTTTTATACTATAATTTGCATATCTTGTATGTCGAGTGGAAAGATTTTACGTTGACATGGAACATTTGGGTTGCAATCTCATCCTGAAAAATAATGTCCAAGTACCGAAAAACTAACTAGGAATAAAAAGCCTACCTGCAAATAATGTGCTGTGGGTGATTGTTTCAATCGAATGCGCTACAGATGGAAAACTCTCATGCGTCAAAATCTGTTCAAAATAAAATGTACATGTAAGATTTTAAGACTTTTTTAATTTTGCTTGTATTTTTGTAATGCTGATTTCTATATATGGCAAAAAAGCGTTTATTAGACAAGGTTTTTACTGTATTCGTGTTTGTATTCCTTTTTAGGAACGATTTCTATAAAAGGAACAGTTAAAGTATTGACTGCAGGAGGACTGGTAGTTACATGGGCTGCAGGTAGTGCCTATATCATACGCCGCTATAGAGATGAGCCTCAAACACTCAAAGAACTTGTCCAACAAGCCATAATTCCTTCCCTCTTTGCCACTGTTGCATCTGTGCGTGCAATATTGTCAGGATCGTTTAGGATACTTATAGAGGTCCGGTCATTGGAGGCTTTAGATGAGATATGGAAAAGGTAACATTTAACTAATGCTTGTCTTACACATTATATACACCTTTAATTCAAAAAAGGTTGACGGGAGAACGGCGATTGGCGATTGGTGATTAGCGATTGCACGACTGAAAGAAACGATGGGTAATATGAATACCTTCTTATTCGTTTCTCAATTACCCAAACAATGCCTCCACCGTTCAGAGAAACCTTCGAGACACCCACCAAGGTCATTGCTGAACAGTGTTTGGGTGATTTAGAATGGAATAAGAAGAAATTCGTATTATCCACAGTCCCTTTCGGTCGTGTAATCGCCAATCACCAATCGCCGTTCGCCCAGTCAACCTAATTTTTGAATTAGGTGTATATGTTTATGTATGGAACCGTTTTTAAAAATTTTCTTTTTCTCAACTAGTGAGATCTTTCAAATAATCCTTCATAATAAGATTGACATGTTTCAACATCTGACATTTAGCGAGGTGACTTGTTTGTAATTTTATTGCTATTAGCTGAGTCAGTGAGTAAATACTACAAAGCTGATTGAGACTCTCCCTATATCTTCCACTGATAACTATTCATATTTTTAGTTACATTGAAGGTGACATGAAAAAGAAACTTGAAAAAGTCCTTATTACTGATGACATGAGAAAATTGGCTCCAGACGATGCAGAGAATCTTGACATCTCATTGATGATTTCTGAAGACAAATACAAAATGGCACGCGGCTATCTTGTAGAATCTGTTGAAGGTAGGACAAAGGTTTTCTGAAGAAGACTTTGATCATTACATTATGCTTTAATTTATATGCCTGTAATTTATACATGTACATTTTTAGAAAGGGAGTATTTGTTACAAATATTGTAATTATATATATTGAATGTGCCTGAGTATGATATTAAAGGATTATTAACCAAGCATGAAGTGTAAGAGACAATATCAGACCAAGGTCTTGACAGTATGGAACGAGTGCAGCAATATTTTTCCAGACAGTCCGAACAAGCAAGGTTAATAAATCGTTTATTATATGGCTTTTTTTCTTAGCGATGTACCAAATCACAAATATTTTATCACCAAATCTCTCATTATTGAATGAATACAAATACATTAAACACACACTTAACTAGCTATTGAAAAACACTTTGCAGGTTTGAAAAGGCAAAACTTTAACAAAATATTTATTGCAATACTTTACAAGTTGTTTTTAATTTCCCGGTCTGAAAAAAATACAAAAATTGGACGTTGTCATGGTAACGGTCTGAGATGGGAAAATATCAGACCGGAAATCAGAGTGCGCGTACTATCGTAGCCATATAATAAATAATTTATTAATATTTATAATGTATTGCTTGATGTGATTTTTTTTTATTTTTTTTTTATTATAATTATTATTATTATTATCAAGGATCTGCTAAGACTCTGAGAATGAGAATGAGAGAATCACAAGAGAATGTTGACATTATTGGTACCGGTAAGAATTTACATTGAATAGGTAATCTAGTCAGAGCAAGATTACAATTATATGAGCAATATAATATGTTTGTTAATATAAATATAACTTGTTTGTTTGTTAATTTTGTTGCATCATTGTTTGATTCATTGCTTGCTTGTTTGTTTGTTTGTGAAAGTTATATTAAAGCTTAGTAATATTTGCTTGATGTTATTTTATTACTATTTATAATTATTATTATCAAGGATCAGCAAAGACTATGGATGCAATAGGTGAATTACATAAGAAGGGTAAGCATTTAAATTTAGGTTATTTATATTAGTCAAAGCAAAAAAACTTTGATGAGCAATGTCATGCTACTCTTTTTAATATCTATATAATTAGATTAAAACTCAAAATATAAAGTGATGCACAGAAACAACTCTCCAAAAGCAAGCTTGATAATAGCAGAAAAAAGCATGCATTTAATGAAAACATTCTTCAAGATCTGCATATAATTTCTTCATATTTGGATTATTCATAGTTTTATATATAATTATTTACAATTTAATCTTATTCATTTCAAATTTTTTCCATAGTTTATAAATAAAGAATTTGTGTAAAAAAGTATACACTGTTGAATCGTTTTATTTCTTTTCAAACTTGCTAGCTGCCATGCCAGATCCTTTACTCCATTACTAATAACCAAAACAAAGCCTTTCTAGGGTTATTTCACAGCATTCAATAAATGTATTGTTTTCAATTACTGAAATGTTGTGAGTCAACTTAATTCCTCAATATAATGTTTTTAGAATGATATGAAGAATGTCTTCTGTTGATTTCAACCAAGCAGAAACAAAGAAATATTTTGAATGAATCAATTATAGAGCTTTTTATTTAACTACTTTAATTTTTGAAGTCAGCAAAAATAAAAACACTACGCTCTTCATGCATATATATACATACTGACCAATTTTTTTCAGATACGGGCAAGTACATTTTTCATCTTCCAACCCCTGAAGATCAAGAATTGATTAAGTATATCAATTCTCAGCTAAAGGCATTGAAAATACACCCTGTGCATATAAGAACAAAGAAGAATAAAAATGAAGTACATATTTGTGGAACACATGCAGATGTGAAAGAAGGAATACAACAAGTTAAACAATTCATCGTATGTATGGCTAATTGTAAAATAGAGCATTATTTACCAGTATGTCACTGTTTAACCTACACTCACTTACCGGTATGTTACTATACACTCATTAACCTGCATTGGGGGACGCTGATAAATGCTGAGTTAATGTAACAAACTCTGGATGTGACCACCCTTACTAAGTTTGCATCTTCAGTGACTGATTCATGCTAACACACACTACACTCTCTAACCAATGCATTGGGGGCACTAATAATAGATGCAACAAACCCTTAAGCCTTAACGACCCATGCTAACACACACTACATTATCTCACTAACTTGTAATAATGTGATAAAGGAAAAAAAAGAACCTCACACGCATTCCCCCATTCCCCAAATCCCTCACTCATTTTGAAAGTGGCAAACCAATTGCAATCCAATCCAGGATTTTTTTTCAGTGCACCATTAGGAAATGATGTAATGTATAAATAACATGATTGTCTGAGCCCAGGGGGAGATGCGCACACCCTACCTCTGGATCCGCACCTGCTGTCGTACAAACCCTGCATGACTGTAGCATCCATGTGTCAGTAATTACAACTTGTACAATATAATTATAAAAAAGACATTGATAATAAACATTTGACACTAATTGGTTCATATTTTTATAATTAAAATAGGAAGAATATCGTCAACCACACAGAAAGATTTATAAACATAGAAAACAGGTATGCTAAGACCTTAATAAATTAACAGATTTTTTCATAATTAATGAGTAATTTACAGGTGTATATATATATATATAGTTTCGAATCTGAGACACATTTGAAAATCCTTAGGAAAATTTCAAATACCTTGCATTACATTGGCTGCACCTTATAATTGAAATTACACTCTGATTTTGAAACTGCATGAACTCCCATTTAAATACAGTGACTCAAAATTGAAACATCATTTCAAATTTAGTCTGACTTACATTGTGCAATAATTATATTTAAAGTTGCAGATGAAAAGTACAGAAGGAAAAATAAAAGTACTCCTCCCCTATGAGGTTATACCTTTGCGTCAAATGATAGGAAAGGAACACTCTAACATAAATAGGATCATAGAGGAAACAGGAGCATCGGTTGATATCATTGATAAAGCAATTTATGTCAGTGGTGTTGGTGATCAATGTAAAAGAGCTATATGTGAATTTAGGAATATAGCGGTAAGTTGATATGGATTATAATATCTTAATTTTTTGCCAAATTTTAGTCTTTGTTGAATGCATACCTACAATCATGTTCAAAATCGTGGGACATTGTAAATATTTTATGACCAACCCCCTCCCCCAAAGCAATGTTAATTGGCCTTTCTCATGAAAGATGTTTCACATTCCAAAAATCAACATTGATTCAGTGGAGAGGGAGGAACGGGAAAATTTTATAGTAATTTTTGTAACAATTTAAACTCATCACCAATGATGAGGATGGTGTGCTATGATGCCGCCAAACAAATACACACGTGTCCCTGACGACAAGGCAGTAACCATGGTAACCAACCAATCCAAAGATGATAAACTATTCAAAGTCGATCGAGGCATTGTATAGAATACAAGTGAATTATCTCCAAAGACAAAGGGCTAATGAAAGATCGAAAAGGCACTGAATTGAAGCGAAATAAGCAGCAAAATGTACACACGCAATGAAAGCACAAAGTGAGTCACATGCTATCGAGCAAGCCCTAGCAGGGCTGGGGGTGCCCCCTGCACACACATGACCGCTGACCACAAGCTGGGCACACACAAATAATCCAGGGAATCCACAGGCCACCGTTGCCTAGAGTTTAACCTTGCTTAAATTGCATTTAGCCACATGTAAAAACCAGGATTATGTCCCAAAGTATTTTGAATATGATTGTAGTTTACTCATTCCTTCTTCCCTGCCTCCCCTGCCTCCCCTCCCCAACCCTCCTTATAACCCTTCCCACTATAAGAATCACTTAACTTAATTTAAAGCAGTCTAGACCCAATTTATTTCCCATGTGTCAATCCTCTACCGACCCTAAATGCTAATATCATAATTTATATCATGATTGCATTTCAGTCTGGTCTTATGCATAGAAATCTCCACAAGGAGTATTCCTGTGACACATTTGATTTTGTCGATTCAACTGGCTTAAAATGTGACTTTGAGCTGAAATTAGTTGACTGTCCACATTCAAAGTGGGACAAAACAAAGTGTTATTACAAGATCAATAAAGTGGGAGAAGATGAAGATGAAGATGAACAAGTATGTTTTATGTGTCAGTGTCATGTTCTGCAATCATAATCATTGTCATTATTATAGACCAGATTTAATGCAAATACATGGTGGCCATTGACTTTCAAAGATCAAAACCTAATCTTAAAAAAATAAGCATGCACCGGCCACCATCAGAAAGAGCAAGCAAAAATATGTATTTTAAGCGCTTAGGACAATTAGTGAATTAGCGCTATATAGATTATTATTATTATTATTATTATTATTATTATTATTATTATTATTATTATTATTATTATTATTATTATTATTATTAATATTATTGTTATTATTATTATTATTATTATTATTATTAATATTATTGTTATTATTATTATTATTATTATTATTATTAATATTATTGTTATTATTATTATTATTATTATTATTATTATTAATATTAATATTATTGTTATTATTATTATTATTATTATTAATATTATTGTTATTATTATTATTATTATTATTAATATTATTGTTATTATTATTATTATTATTATTATTAATATTATTGTTATTATTATTATTATTATTATTAATATTATTGTTATTATTATTATTATTATTATTATTATTAATATTATTATTATTATTATTATTATTATTGTTATTATTATTATTATTATTATTATTAATATTATTGTTATTATTATTATTATTATTATTATTATTAATATTATTGTTATTATTATTATTATTATTATTAATATAATTATTGTTATTATTATTATTATTATTATTATTATTATTTATATTATTGTTATTATTATTATTATTATTATTATTATTATTAATATTATTGTTATTATTATTATTATTATTATTATTATTATTGTTATTATTATTATTATTATTATTGTTATTATTATTATTATTATTATTATTATTGTTGTTATTATTATTATTATTATTATTATTATTATTATTTTTATTATTATTAATATTATTGTTATTATTATTGTTATTATTATTATTATTATTATTATTATTATTAATATTATTAATATTATTTTTGGAAAGTGTTATTGCTATAAATGTTGTACTACGTTCGTTGTTGGACAAGCATGCTCCTCTGAAACATTGCTTAGTCCCCATATATAAGACCTGCTGCTCCATTGTACACACATTATCGAAGTAACTATTGAGAAGCCATCAAGAAGACTTTTTGAGAAAACTGTGCAAAATGTGATCGGCATACAGATCAGCCACTCATTACTATGAAACTCCAGCATAATTAGTTCTTTCATATTTTACTAAAATTGTCAAGATATTAAATAGTAAATCTGGCAGTAATTCAAATTAGGACGATCATTGTTTTTTCTAAAATTCAACCTTCTTGTCTTTTGTCAATTTCAAGCATATTTAAAGTTCTCTTAAAACGTTTCTGCATGCGGTGCCAATCATGAATTACACTTTACATGTAGTAAAATAATTGTCTTTAGTTATTAATTTTGTATCTTCATTTTCTTCATTTTTAATTATAGAATTCTGATGGTGAAATTAACATAGAGGAATTGCAAAGTTTCATCAGTAAGGTGTTAAAGAAAATCCAGACTGAGCATGATGGGAAAATTCCAAAAGCTGATCTATGGTGCCATTTTGGACACTTTTATGTTAGTGGGAGAGTAGATGAAGGTAAGGGTAGCTGAGGAATTATGGAAAAACATGATGTTTAAAAAAGTATGGAATATATTATACAATATGAATAGCTGATCTGTATGGAATATACAACGGCAAGTTGAAGAAGAGCCGTGGCATATATATCTCATACATATATCGGATGTGAATATGGTATAGTTTTAAAAGTCCAGTGTTAGTTCTTTCATATTTTACTAAAATGGTCAAGATAAAAGTTAATCTGGCCAATAAAATTCAAGTTAAAACTTATGCAAATCAGGACGATTTTTATATCTAAAATATAACCTTAAGCCTGGTTTTCACTAGTAACGCAAGCGCATTAGACCTTATTTCATTATGAAAACCGTTTTACGCAGTGATAACGCAAGCACAAGCGCGATATCAAAAATTGAAACTAACCCTTGTGTTTGCACTTGTGTTACGTCGCTAGTGAAACATGCAGGCTTTAGTCTTCACAAACTTGATTTCTTTTGTTAAGTTCTCATTGATTATTCATAAATTTTAATTATAAGTAATATATATAATATCAGTAGCTGATCTGTATAAGATATATTATACAATGGTAAATTCAGCTTTTATTTGATCTTTACAGATGATGTAGCGTCTCCAGCTTGTATAAATCATTTCCAAGCACATTTCAATCAAAAGGAAGGTGGCTGGAAAATGTTGCTTGATCCAGCTGTTAAAGATATGGAGATTAAACACCTAGAAGAAGCACTTGCTGGTAAACCAGAGGACGTCACAGTAGCAAATCATGTCAGATATGACTTGAACTTCTTGACACCTTTGTGCTTGAAAGTGCGAGTGAAGGTTTGTAACATTTAAAAATATTAACAAATGAATGAATGAATAAATAAATGAATGAATGAACAAATAAACGAATAAATAAATAACATAATTGTAATACGATATTTTTGATTTAATTCTTTCAGTTTTTTCTTGATTTGGAAGGAAACCCAAATATCAAATTTGCAGAAGAAGACATCGATATCAGAGAAGATACTAGTTTGCCATCTTCGATATACTTGATGTGTGATGATTTTTACCACAGAGCTAAGATAAGCATTGCAATTCCTTCTAAATTGATGGATGTCCGTATGACTCTGCGAACAGGTATTAATTAAAAGTGTTTGTTGCACACACTTTACAACCCATTACACCCGAGCCAGGGTACTCAGAGAGCTTCAGTGGTAAAAGTACCGGATATGTTTGTTGGGAATTTCCAAAAACACACCTAAAATATTACCGGAAGTCTTTGAAAAATAGTTTAAAAAACAAAGCAAAAAAGCATTTTTTAACTCAATTTTTAATGTTAATTAAATACGCATCATCATATTCCTTCACCTTCATCATCATCATTGTTATTATTTCCCTTATGAATTATTGTTCTCATCATCACTCCAATTTTCATTGTTATCATCATCATATTGCTTCATCATTTTCATCATCGATATTGTGATAATTTCCATTATAATATTATTATCATCACTATAAATTTCATGGTCATCATCATCATCATCATATTCCTTCATCATCATCATCGATTTCCATTATAATTGTTCTCATCATCACTATAAATTTCATGGTCATCATCATCATCATCATATTCCTTCATCATCATCATCGATTTCCATTATAATTGTTCTCATCATCACTATAAATTTCATGGTCATCATTATCATCATCATATTCCTTCATCATCATCATCGATATTGTGATTATTTCCATTGTAATTGTTATTATCATCACTATAAATTTCTTTGTTATCGTTACAATCATCATCATCATCATCATTAGTAATCATCACCATTGTGATTATTTCCATTATTAATAATTGTTCTCATCATCGCTATAATTTTCACTGTTATCATCATCATCATAATCAATCATCATCATCATTACTTCATCATTATCATCATCGCTATTGTGATTATTTACATTGCTCTTATTATCGCTATTATTTTCATTGTTATCTTCATCACCATTATGATTATTTACATCATCGTCATCATCATCATCATCATCATCATTACTTCATTATTATCATCATCGCTATTGTGATTATGTTCCTTATAATTGTTCTCATCGTCACTATCATTATCATCATTACCATTATGATTATTTTCATCATCATCATAGTACTTCATCGTTATCATCATCGCTATAATTTTGATTATTTGCATTATAATTGTTCTCATTGCCACTCTCATAAGCTTTTCCATTATTTCCATTGTTCATATAATCACTATTATTTGTATCATCATGCGCCATGATCATTATACCATCATCACTATTTATGACTATTATCATCGTCATCATATTCATTTTTGTTTCCCATTAATAGTTTTACCAAGAAAGATTCATAACGAAAAAGAAAAGGAGCATGAAGAGATTCTGAAGAAGTACTTTGACAAAATCACAATCAATAAGGATGACAGAAAATTAGTCTTTCCAGATGAGAATTTACCTGAAGGTTTCTCGTTACAATTTTTGCGTAAATGCACTCGTCGTTCATATAGACATCAACAAGGAGAAGAGAGTTTCAGTATGACTCTTTCAGATGAAGAAGAAATGGATGTCATTCATGTTGAAAATGTCTTGCACAAAAAGGTAATTAATGGCTTGATGATTATAAACCTATTTCAACTATCAGTGTCACTATAAAATATGCCTTTTGCAGCTAGAGCTAAGTCATGTGACCCCACCTACCTTAAATCCATCAGATCTGCCAAAATAATGTCAAGAAATGGAAAGAGCATGTCGACATTAGTGAAATGTTGAAATTTCAGATCTTTGTTCTAAATACATAAAAATGGCAAAGAACATAAAATGGGATAATTTCTAAGGTTTCGTATGGGAAAATAGCAATGGAAAGCAAGCCTTATTCTCCAGTCATACAAATCCTTAGAAAATATTCCATTTTATTATGGTCTTTGTGGTGGTGATGATGGTGTGATGATTATGATCATGATAACAGATTATCATAATGATGGTGAAGATGATAATGATGACAATGTTAATATTATAATTACTGACGTTTCAAGCTTTAGCCCTTCGCAGGAGGGCTAAATCTCGAAACGTCAGTAAAGTTAAGTCAACAAGTTAAAAATTTCATTATATTATTACCTATCGTTTATATCAAACACCGATGCAGCCTATACTAGTTTACTCGCTAGTTTCCATTTATATTTCCAATGATAATATGATGATCAGGTGACAATAGAGTGCATGTCATATATCCGCAAAACAAAATTAGCTAGATGTATTGCAAAATTGCCCTATATTGTACAAACTTGTGGATAGCACTGGAACACAACAGTGTGACTAGTTGTATCCTTCATTGTAATGTGTATTATGTGGTTCAAGCCTGGGGGAGTTCTTATAGTTAATATAGACAATCTAACTAGATAGTTGATAACTAAATAGAGTACAAACACTAAAAGTGTGCAACATAAATACCACTAAATACTGCTAAATCATGCAAATTCTATTGTTCTCTATTGTTTAATCAACACTATTTAGTGGTAAATACTACAAAGTATTGCACACTTTTACTGTTTGTACTCTATAATTACGTCCTAAATAGTTAATACAATTATAGCTCGCATATAAGAACCTGGGTTTTAAGAACCTGTTAGGCTAAAATAGATCCCTCCACATAAGAACCTATTTGCTTTAATTAAGTACCATTTATACACCTATTGCAATAATCGTTGTCGCAGATGTAGGTACAGACTACACTCTGAAGCCTGCAAAGAATGTCGGTAACATGAATATAAATTGTTGGTTTATTACTCGTTTTTTTCAATAAACATTTGTTTCATCGTCTTCTACTGTGCACAGCAGCTAGTTGCTGGTCATATAACACAAACACACACGCAAAAATATGCTATGAATAAATCGAGAAGAGAAGAAATACCGACATCCTTTAATTTGCAGGCTTCAGAGTGTGGACTGTAGCTTTGATTTGTGACAACGATTTTTGAAATAGGTGTTTAAGAACCTATTTAGGCTAAATTGAAAAATTCAGGTTCTTATACGCGGGCTATTACTGTAGGTGTTTCACGGTATTTATAGCATACTATCTGATATTTATGATCAAGTGATGTTTGGTATGGAGATGGTGTGCTAATGTACACAGTGATTGTGATATTATGTATGTATCAAATGTAGCTCATGTTTTTCCTTCTTCTTTTTCAAAGACTGATATCCATCTTCACAATGATAAATGGGATCAACTATTGACAAGTGGAGACTGGAAACCAGAACAAATTGTCGACACACTGCCTACATTTTTGAGTGTTTTGAAGAGTGTCCAAGCAAACATTTCAGCTCCTGAGGATGATGAGTAAATCTCATTTCTACTGGTATCTCCATTCTAAATGTTGTAACCAACAGCATCAAGCCATTGAAGAACTCAGTAACTTCCATGTGCAGAATTGTGTGCAGTGAAGTGAAATAATGAATAGAATGGAATGGAATAGGATAGGATAGAATAGATCAAAATAGAATGGAAAGGAATAGAATGGAATAGAATAGATCAAAATAGAATGGAAGGGAATAGAATGAAATGGAATAGATCTAAATAGAATGGAAAGGAATAGAATGGAATGGAATAGAATGGAAAGGAATGGAATGGAAAGGAATAGAATGGAATAGAATAGATCAAAATAGAATGGAAAGGAATAGAATGGAATAGAATAGATCAAAATAGAATGGAAGGGAATAGAATAGAATAGATCAAAATAGAATGGAAGGGAATAGAATGGAAGGGAATAGAATGGAAGGGAATAGAATGGAATAGGATAGGAAAGATCAAAATAGAATGGAAGGGAATAGAATGGAAGGGAATAGGATAGGATAGGATAGATCAGAATGGAATGGAATAGAATGGAATGGAATAAAATAGATCAAAATAGAATGGAATAGAATGGAATAGAATTAGAATAAAGTAGAATTAGAATCCAATAGAATAACTCGGTATGAAGAGAGAAAGATAGATGGAATCATCTCTAAAAGGTTTTAAATTTCGCTTATTTTTATTTGTTTGTATATATGATATTTTATTTCATGCATAAAGTATTTGCTCTCAATGTATATTACATTTTAATGTAATCAATATTAATTAATAAACAATTATGGATTAATGAATTAAAAAATTTATATAATCTTGACTTTTTTATTGAGAATCTAAATGTTTATATAATATACTGTACAAAATTACTGGATTCTGATTGAACGAGAGGAGTACAATTAAATCGTGAATTGTACTCTGCAGAGTGACCAATTAGTTTTTCAGTATTTTATAAATAAAAAATCTTTCCGTACAATTTGTAATTAATAGATACTTGTGATGTTTTGAAAGTTATCAAATTGGACTAAAAGGCTTGTCCAATTTTGAAAACTTTCAAAACATCACCTATTAATTATAAATTGTACTCAAGATTGTGCGATTTCCCATACAAATTAATCACGTAGTTTTTTATATTAAAAAAATATGGATAAATAATAGAAATTATAGAATTAGATAGAATAAATGACAAAATAAAGACAGTCAATCACAATACAAATAGAAATTAAAAAATACTGAGTGATCTTGCAGTCCGTTTTGGGGTTCCTGTGTTGCCAAATATGGGAAATCCCAGTGTTGGGGAATCCCCGGATTTGTGGGCTTCCTGTGTACTTACAATATGCTCGACTAATAAAAAGTGATTGTTTTGCTTTGTTCATTAATTTTGGATACTACAATTTATATATTCGCTATAAATTTTTACTACTGACTATTATTATCATTTGAAAAGTATGTTGAGAATTGCTAGCCTGCGGTGAGGTCGGTCTGCGGACTATCGTGTCAGGATAAAAACACGAGTGACGTCATTGTGTTGGGAAGCATTGCATTCGGGTTATTTCCAGGTGGGTTATTTTATTGTGTTTCCTCTACAAAATAGGTCAAAAAAAGTGACTAAAAGACTTCTAGAATCTTAAACTGAATGTAAAAAGGTAAGAATATATTGTATTATTGTCCGATAAGTGTCTTTTTAAGCTAATTTTAATTTAATAGAATATCGAGAAACTATCATAAAGTTTCGATCATGAGTTAAACTTCTTGAGTTACTGAAGCGTTCCTATCGAGGTTGGAAGGCTCGAATTATTCTTCCAAACTTGATTTTAAATTTGTTTTGAAATTTGCATAAATGAATCGAATCTTGTAAGTTTCAAAATGCAGACTTCAACCTTCAACCGATAATGGTCCCGAAATTATCACGATCTGTGGTCAATAAATTATGCTATTTGTAAATAGAATACTTTAGGTAATATGTACAATATGAGCGTCGAAGACGAGCCGTTGTATATCGGATACAGATCGGACGCGAATATTGTATAGAACTTATGAAAGTCCAACGTTAGTTCTTTCATATTTTACTAAAATTGTCAAGATAAATGTAAATCTGGCCGAGAAAATTCAAGTTGAAACTTATGCAAATCAGGACGAAATCTGTATGAGATTTACAGAACTTGTCACGGCATTGAGTTCTTTTGTAAAATTCTCATTAATTATTCATGAATTTTATAATAAGTATTTATGCACTAGTTAAAGTAAACACCCCCACCCCCAAACCGGGGACCTGCATTTTCTATATATAGCTCAATTAGCACTCTTTATGTACAAAATTGCATTTTGTGTTTCACAGATATATTGTTTACACTTTTATAAAATAAAAATAAAATTATCTTTAGATAAGTATATAATTTATAATATAAGACAGAACACTTATTTCACGACGTTTCGATGTCGCTGACATCATTTTCAGGTGAGGTTTATTCAATAAATTTGAATATTACATTGAGATGAATTATCCTCTTGGGATCAATATGCGTAACAAATTATTAAACAAATACTTTGGCACGTAAGGAGTCTGATTGTGTTGAAGAACATGCTTAAATATATTTGTTCAAGCGTTATAGAGTAATAATATTAAATCGTTCTTTGCCATTTGCATTTTATACATCATATAAAAAGAAATATTCTGCAAAAAAGCATTGAATGGAACATATTTACCTTGTTTTTTAGCGATTCATCATTGCATAAAGTTTTGTATGACTGACCTTGCTGTTCAACAAATCTATGGGGGGGGGGGGGGGGGTCTTGACTTTCATATAGAGGCACAGGAAACCCAAGCTCTCTTTAAAGTGATTTTTCGTTTCCAGTCCTTTTCCTAAGAGAATGTTTAGTTTCCAGGCATATTCTTAATACTCGAACCAATCCCGACCCAATGCCCCACTATATTAACACACTAGTAAAATATTCACTCTATCCCCACCCCCTTGGGCACCATTGCTTGTCAAATGTGATCCCAAGCCCCACATTGCCCCCACCCTGTCCTCGGTTGGGGGGGGGGGGGGGGGGGGTTACTTTGACTAGTGCATTATAACAATATTTCTGTAAGCAGACTAGGTTTGGCAAGTTTCCATTGTCCAAAAAAAACATTGAAAGAAATGTTTTGATTTGAGGCGCGGTTTTTGAAACTTACACTTATGCAAATTTGAAAACAAATTTAAAATCAAGTTAGGAAGAATAAATCGAGCCTTCCAACCTCGATAGGAATGCTTCTGTCGGTTTGGCTGTAGTAAGCTTACAGCACGAGGCGCAAAAGTAAGACCACTTTTAACATATTCGCATACCACAGACTTTATGCTGCGAAACGAGTTTTCACATGCCTTATTCGGTAAAATCAGACAACTTCACATCAAATGTGTCTGTTTAAAGTACAAACTCCCGTGCATAGAATATTTTCCTTTTTTTCCCTTTATTTTACTTTTGCACCTCGTGCTGTAATAACTTTTATTATCCAACTAGTCATAGACGAGTAATAATATCGCAGGAGTAGGACTGGATCGAGTAAAAATATCCAGCGATATTTTTACTCATCTATCTAAGCCCTCAAGTAAAACAATATTTTGCTTTATAAAAGAACAAAAACCTTTTGATCGTTAACTTGCATTTTGACTCGCCCAGAGGCTCGTCAAAATACAGCGTTTCACTCGTAAAATATCCAGCCATATTACACATCAAACTGTCTAGTAATAAGATATATATATTGTCGATATTCTTTAAATTCATCAATTTTGGTTAAATGCTACAATTTGAACTTTAATTCAAAGTTATTCCTTAGCAGTTTTAGCCTTTAACTGTTTCATACAATTTAGATTTAGTCATTGGCAGTATTTCGTTTCTTTTTGAATTCAGCTACAACGAAATGCAATCGATAATTGTGTGTATAATGCACCTATCAGCGGCTTTTCCCGTTGGCTGACCAGCAGGTTTGTAAAATTCATAAATAATGTTGATTATTTTCCCACAGGGGTGGGGAAGTTGTCCTTTTCAAAGTCCCCTGGTTGAGGCATTCAGTAACCTACTACAATCTCCCTCATTTTGGTTGAAACCAGTTTGGAGTTAGCTCATCAAATTTTATTCACACAGAAATAATAATAATAATAATAATAATTTATTATTATAAAAAACGCATGTCACAAAAAGTCTCAATGCATATACAAATAGGGGGAAACTCCATTTTTTATAAAGATTTCTCTGATTTGAATATCAACAATATTTTTGATTTATGTAATGAAAATGGTGAAATGCGATGGGAACATGCCAAGGAAAAAGGACTTCAAGATAAACATTTTATAAGGTGGGCTGGAATAATTCATGCAATTCCAGGGATATGGACAAAACAAATAAAAGGAGAAATGAACATTTTCAAGAAAAATACAGATAGCATAAAACTAGGTAAGAATACCTTTTCGCTAAGTAAAATAACAACTAAGCAACTGTACCAATTGTCTAAAGAAAAGTTTGAATCAGAAGAACCCTCTAGATTGGAAAGGTATTTATAATAGAATATACAAAACCTCATTAGGCCAAACAAAGAAATATGTGTGTTTCCTGTCGCATGAGAAATATAATTGGGGTCGGTAGGTAGGATTTCTTTTTTTTTTACTGGAATACATCTATGCACATATTAGTGTTTGGTAAAGCAGCAAAAATCTGTTTCTCCTCCATGTGGTTGCATTTCCTAAATTTTAATGCCAGCACACTTGTTGTTGACGCCATTTCTAAAATGAATTACTAAAAATAAACTTCAACAAATCATTGTCGAAATGAATGAGCTTTTATAGGTACCCTGTGGTACATTCGGGAATGGAAAAAAAAATATTAGGGTCGGCAAAAATCGGTGAGAAAATTAGGGTCGATCACGCAACAGGAAACACACATATTTTTGTTTGGCCTTAGACACATATTCACGTTCTTTTCAATACAAATTATTAAATAACATACTATATCTCAACCGTGATTTACATCGTTTTAAAATTATTGAATATTCCTCTTGTTCTTTCTGCCACCTTTATCGTAATCAGAGACCTTTTCGTAATCAGAGATCATCTTGAAAAATTCAGAATATTTAACTTGCCAGAATCTAATTTATCTAATATAATACTAGGGGTCGACAATACTGTTCTTAATTATATTATATTATGGTACAAAATATTTCTTTACAAGTCTAGAGAAAAAAGAAAAAACCTACTTTCCCTCTTTTTAAAAATGTTCTGATATACAACGAAAAAATTGAGTATAAAATGGCCAAATCAAAAGATATTGTTGCAAAACACCACAACAAATGGAATAAAATTTTACTAGCATTAAAATGATATTTCTGAACGGCAGGACGCATGTTTTTTTTTTGATATAGATATTTTTTACAAGGCATATTTATCTAGTTTATTATAAAATGACAATTTTTCTCTCTGTTTCTTTTTGTTTGTTTTTTATTGATTTCGTTATGTATACATTGTTCACTGTTTTATTTTGAAAACAATTTCATCACTCCCAGTAGAGCAACAAATCAATTAGTTTAAGATTCTTCTACTTGTCTTTAAGGCCATTAATGATATTGCACCAGCTTATATTGTTGATTTAATTTGTCCTTATGTTCCATCTCGTACTTTACGTTCATCTTCTAAGGGTTTGCTTGTAAGTGCCCAAGTTTAAATTACAGACACATGGCGCAAGAGCTTTTTCTGTCTGTGGGCCAGCTAGCTCTTTGGAACAGCCTTCCTCAGGAGTTAAGATCCTGTCCAAGTTTAGATTTATTTAAGAAAAATTGAAAACATTTTTGTTTATAGAAGCTTACAATTAACTACATTATCAATAGGTATTGATATTATATATTATAGTTTTAAATTTTTAGATTTTTTTTTAAATTTTAAGATTTTTCAGATTATATTCTTACTTATAATTATAGTTAAAAGTCTTTATCATTATCACATATTAATTTTTAAAATTTTAATTATATATTATATTGTATTTATTTGTTGTAAAGCGCTTTGCGCATCCAATGTAAAAGCGCTATAGAAATAAAGTTATTATTAGTATTATTATTATTATCACAATCCATTACCCCAGCTTTTAACCACAAAACTAATGTCGCGAATTTTCCCTGCACCAGAGGGAATAGCTGGATCCAATTCCTCCTATATTACCAACCCCCCTGGTCAGCCCATGGGTAGAGTTCAGTTTTAATTATTGCAACTCCGCAACTTTAATTCAACACCACCAACTTTCAAGCATTGCAAGACAAGTTGCTGTGAAAATTGCACATTGTAACAGTGCCTGAACTGGGTATCCTAACTTGGCTCCCGCACAAGGTTGAGTTTATTTTGTGAAAAGAAATTCTGAGATCCTAAATTAGAATTATATATTACAACAATCACATGAACTCAATGTATTCTCATTTCAGATTACTGGTATGACATACTTTGGCATACCCCAAAAAAGCCCTGATGGAACTGAAGGATATGCATCAGTAACCCTGACTCTTAAAAACCCAGATGCTGAAATCAAAACTATTGCGTGTATTATTAAGAATGATCCCCAACTACAAGCAATGCAAAGTAAAAATCAAAGTGACTTATATGTAACAACACACAAGAATACTAATTTTTTCCTATATTTTTATTGTACTGAACCATATTTGACAAATCGTTTAGTCGAAACTAAAATAGTAGCTCACCGCTTTACTAAGCCAAAAAAAGACAAAGTCTTTACAATTGAGAACAAAGAAGGCACAAAACCGTTTTTCGTGAGGGATAATCACGTGTTTTTGCCTGCATACCATAAAGAAATCAAAAATGATTTCAAATTGTTTTTAGAAAATCATAGTAAAGAAGTCACTTTGATCAAAAATCTTTCAGTTGGAAATTATAGAGGAGTGCAAAACAGTAATGCAACAGTTAAATATTTTAGTTTTTCACTGCCAAGCAGGAATATTGATACATTGAATATCACAAAACCTGCTGACACTGTTTTGGTTGATGGTCCACTACTGTTTGAGAAAGCAAGGGGGAGATGGAGCCTGATTGGATGGTACAAGAATGCCCCAGAAGAAGACCAAATGACTGTTTTTATTTTAAAACCACAAGGTGAGAAGAATTTTAAGTTAAAATTACAACCACTATCATTGAAGTGCGACCCCTGAATTTTTATATCTTGTTTGAAAATTAAACTAGCATTTTGTTGACCTTCAATCAAAATACTTGGGATAAATAGCTGAATTGAATACCAGTCAATCTAAAGGTAAATTTTATTCCCTTGTAGCAGTTAGACTACTTTTTCCACCACACTATGCAATATGCCTGGCATGTTTGGTGGAAAAAGTATAGCCTCTGCTAGCAGAGATTTACCAAGATTTATCATTTGTTATTCAGTGATCAATCTATCTGGATCACTTTGTCCAACTCGTTCTTAGTACAGTCGAAGCTCCATTAAGCGGACACCCTTGGGAAACGAAAAAAGTGTCCGTAAGTAGAGCTGTCCGCCTAATAGGAAGGGTTCTTAAAACGGGTAAATAACGTAAAATAGTCTCGTTTTGCGCTTACAAAAGCATTTCTAAGGATCAATAATAGCAATTAAAGACAAAGAATAGTCTGGCTCAATGATTAAGCGATTTATTCAAATTATCAATATTTTAACAACTGTTCTAGTAGATAATTATGGTCTGGTATAACACAAGTCTAACACAAGATAAGAAATCTTACTCAATGGAAACTTTAACGTCTTTTTGCATCAATAAGAAAATTCATATCGTTTTCAGCTTTAGAACGACTATGTGAGACATTATGTGAAAACTTAAAAATATTTCGATGTTGAATTAACTTTATTCTATATTTCTATTTCGAGTGTCCGCTTAAGGGAGCTTGAAAACAATAGAAAAGGTCAATTGGGATTCCCTTAAGGTGTCCGCGTCCGCTTAAGAGAATGTCCGCTAAATGGAAAGTGTGAATACAGTGTATGGAAGAAAAAACGGGGTTTTGGAAAGCTGTCCGTAACTAGAACTGTCCGCTTAGAGGAGCGTCCTCTAATGGAGCTTCGACTGTATGTTGATTGACGGCCAACAAAATGTCATTTTGCAGATGAGACAACAAGCTTTGCACTTTAAAGATGACAGTTATCAACTTTGACAACTGATTCACTAGATATGAGCAACAAAAAATATTTATTAACTTTTGTAGAGCAGTTTATAAGATAGAAATAATTTAAATTAATACAATTATTGATAGAGGTTTGCATTGTGTTTTGTATCTTTGTAACAGACACTAAAACTAAAAAATATTCAACAATCCAACTGCAACCAGATGACAGCATGTCTAACCAACCTCCTCCTAACACATCTGGATCTACTGGTCTATCTACAAGCACACAGCCAAACCCACCTGGATCTACTGGTCTATCTACAAGCACCATTTCTAAGCCAAACCCACCTGGATCTACTGCGCCACCTACAAGCACCATTTCTCAGCCAAACCCACCTGGATCTACTGATCCACCGAGAAGTACCAATGCTCAGCCAAACCCACCTGGATCTATTGGTCTAGCTACAAGCACCATTTCTCAGCCAAACCCACCTGGATCTATTGGTCTACCTACAAGCACCATTTCTCAGCCAAACCCACCTGGATCTACTGGTCTACCTACAAGCACCATTTCTCAGCCAAAACCACCTGGATCTACTGATCCACCGACAAGTACCAATGCTCAGCCAAACCCACCTGGATCTACTGGTCTACCTACAAGCACCATTTCTCAGCCAAACCCACCTGGATCTACTGATCCACCGACAAGTACCAATGCTCAGCCAAACCCACCTGGATCTATTGGTCTACCTACAAGCACCATTTCTCAGCCAAAACCACCTGGATCTACTGATCCACCGACAAGTACCAATGCTCAGCCAAACCCACCTGGATCTACTGGTCTACCTACAAGCACCATTTCTCAGCCAAACCCACCTGGATCTACTGGTCTATCTACAAGCACCATTTCTCAGCCAAACCCACCTGGATCTACTGGTCTACCTACAAGCACCATTTCTCAGCCAAACCCACCTGGATCTACTGATCCACCGACAAGTACCAATGCTCAGCCAAACCCACCTGGATCTATTGGTCTACCTACAAGCACCATTTCTCAGCCAAAACCACCTGGATCTACTGATCCACCGACAAGTACCAATGCTCAGCCAAACCCACCTGGATCTACTGGTCTACCTACAAGCACCATTTCTCAGCCAAACCCACCTGGATCTACTGGTCTATCTACAAGCACCATTTCTCAGCCAAACCCACCTGGATCTACTGGTCTACCTACAAGCACCATTTCTCAGCCAAAACCACCTGGATCTACTGATCCACCGACAAGTACCAATGCTCAGCCAAACCCACCTGGATCTACTGGTCTACCTACAAGCACCATTTCTCAGCCAAACCCACCTGGATCTACTGGTCTATCTACAAGCACCATTTCTCAGCCAAACCCACCTGGATCTACTGGTCTACCTACAAGCACCATTTCTCAGCCAAACCCAAAAAATAAAGGTAATTAACCCTTTGTCTGGGCTTTTTTGACATTTTTTTCGAGTAGTACCTTTTGCCTCATTTATAAACTCTGGAAATATTTTGAAATGAACAATAAAACTGCTATAATTATTGCATTCGGCTTTCATATGACATGAATAATTATATATGCAGATTCTTGAGTATAGTGTTATATCCACCTTGGCATTGGCTTCGGCAGATAACACCCTCCTTGCTATGCATAATTCTATTTATTTAGAAATACTTTTCACCTTAAACGGTGAATTACAGTATTATAGTAATATATATGCATGCATGTACACACAGGGAAAATAGTAAATTTGATACAAATATAGCTAATTATGAAGTGATTACAATTAAACTACTACTATTAGACATGATACTATAAGTTATTATTATATTGTGTAATATTGTGTAATAGCACAAGGAAAATGAGTTATCAAATTTAATCTAACATATCTTCTAACAGCTGTATACTTGTCTTCCATGGCAACTTGCACACCACCACCATTATTAACTTTATCAGCAGCAACAACAACGGCAGCAGCATCATCATCATCATTATCAACTGCAGCAATCTTTCATTATATTAGCTTAGTTATCATAATCATATATGTATGGTACATATCGATCATTGTTCATTGTACATGTTTATTTCAAAATTCATACTTGATCCCGTTTCTATTTATGTTATTTCTATTTAATGTTAGCTTTTTTTCGTCTCGTTTTTTCTATTCTATAATATTATGCTAACTAAAAACACATTGACCATAATATATATAAAATTACTTATGTAAGCTATCTATCTTGGTTAGACAGCAATGGTTATTATAGGTAGCCTGCAACTTATCGTCTGTTTAATAACAAAAATTGTAAATTATGTATATATATCTAAGGTACTGAATAAACTTTTGTCATTTTTGTCATTGCCAGCAGTATTATCATCATACAGCAAAGAGGAAACAAACCATATCAGACTTAGCAATCTTCTTGTGGACATTGGGCGTCAAGTGTTTCAAGATGTCTTTGACAATATCCATCTACCTTCACCACTCAATATTTTTCTTTCGTCTAATGAAAACGCTTTAAAGAAGCTCAGAGGAAATAGAATTATGAATCAAAAGCAATGGGATACATTATTCCCAGCCTCGGGTGCTGTTACATCTGCTGAGTTTGACATTACATTACTTTTCCTGTTATTGAGGAACATTTGTAATCTGAAAGCTCCTGGAACTGGATGGGGTAGACCTCCTTTAGTATCTGATCTTAGTATGGAAGCAGATTTATTACGAATTAAGACGTGTCGAAATGAGCACTATGCTCATACTACGGACTTTGCAATTCCTGATCACCAGTTTCAAAGAATTTGGGGTGACATTGAAGCAGCGTTGTTGAGACTTTGTGGATCTAAGTATCAGGTTCAGATTCAAAATTTGAAGTATAAAATGATAGATCCAGAAAGTGAAGAAAATTTTAAAGTTCAGCTGCAGTCTTGGGAGAGGGCAGACAAGAATACTCTAAATGCAGTACTTGAGGGTATGGAAATAACCAAATAGAAGAACAATTTTTTGTAGTTTGATTGTCTGTCGGTCTGTCCAACCATCTGTCTGTTTGTCTGTATGTACAGGTATGTTTGTTTGTTTATTTGTCTGCTGGTTTTTATTCTTTCTTTTTGTTACTTTGTTTGTTTATTAATAAATAAATATAATAAATAAATCACTTTTTTAACGTCTCAATATATTTAGCCAGTGGCTAATTGGGGAGACTCACACTCACTACCTCTACGTTGAATATTTTAGTACACAACTCTGCTCATTTGTTTGCTTATTTGATTGATTGTTTGTTTGTTTTTTTATATTTTTTTGTTTGTTTGTGTGAAAGGCTAGTAACATATTGCTTGATGTTATTCTTATTACTAGTTCTGGATAAAACAGTTGAATTACAAAAGAATTATAACAAGGGTAAGTTTATTATAAGTAATATAGCATGGCTTGAGGTTGATTAGTGATTAAATGTCCCCGAAAGCCGAGGGAAGTTTATTGGAAATCCCAAGGCTGTAGGCTGAGGGACTTTTACTAAAACTTCCCGAGGCTGAGGGACATTTACATCACTAATCACCCAAAAAGGCATGCTATTAGATTGTAATATTATGATTACCGAGGAATATAGAACTACTGTTAGGAATTATATGTAACTTAGTTTTCATAAAAGCATAAATTATAAACTTTAACAAAGCAATGTTGATTTTCGGCATACTTTAAGAATAGTTGCCTTTGTTAAAGGAGACAATGTCGAATTGTACCATCATGCATTCATTATAGTTTGTTTGCATAAACATGCATGTCATACTATACTTCAATGTAGTCAACGCGTGCGCATAGTTACTTAATGAGTCCCACAAGTGTTAGAGTATGGACTTGTGTGTAGTACAGGCTCCTTTCTTTTAAGAATTTCCAACTGGATCAAAGTGATTCAGGAATTGTCTTGGTAATTGCTATAATGAGGGAATATTGCTCATGATTAAATTCATGAGGGATATTTAGTCCAATCGTCCCTCATGAATATAATCATGAGGGATATTTAGACTAAATGTTCTTTATGATGTTAGACATTTAACATCATTGTCGAAACAATGGATACTAAATCATGATATTATTACATGTATACATTAATTTAGTCAGAACAACTTAACATTATATGAGTAATATAATATGTTACTTTGTTAATATGTTTGATTTATTGCTTGTTTGTTTGTTTTTGTTTGTGTTAAAGTTATATTAAAGTTAGTAACATATTGCTTGATGTTATTCTTATAACTATTATTATTATTATTGTTAAGGATCGGCACAGACTCTGGATGCAATAGGTGTATTACAGGAGAAGGTTGACAAGGGTAAGAAATCAATTGACATTTAGGTAATTAAGTCAAAACAAAATTAAAATTATATGAGCAATATCAGGTTGGTGTTACGCTACTCTCTTTAATATCTATCTAATTAGATTAAAACATTTGATGACCATATCTATTGCCTTGGACAGTGTTCCTGAAAAAGTTGTATACCTATCATTTCTTTCAGTCTTTGAATTTCTTATAATCTTTAACCCTCCTTGCTATGCATAATTCTATTTATTTAGAAATACTTTTCACCTTAAACGGTGAATTACAGTATTATAGTAATATATATGCATGCATGTACACACAGGGAAAATAGTAAATTTGATACAAATATAGCTAATTATGAAGTGATTACAATTAAAATATAATGCTTTTCTTTGAATCGTTAATTACAAATACGAGCAAGAAAATGACAAAAAAGCGCATAATTTTGATGTTTTGTGAATGAATTTTGACTTGAAGAGCGCGCGCTACTGACGCCATCACACGATTCTTCAGTTTCGTCGATTGAGAAAGCCAGATTTTTTTACTTTCAGCTTAGAACCTTTCTTAATTCTCCGTCGTTTTAAAATGTATAGTAGTTTTAACACTAAAAGCATGCTATTTTCAGCCGTTAAAATTAAAATATTGAGGGAGAAAATGGCAAAAACAGTGGAGAATTTCGATGTGTTTTGAATACATTTTGCCGTCACACGTCATTGAGCGCGCGCTCGGTATTTTCTGTCATTTTGTCAAAATAAGCCGTTTTTGAAGAAATAGAAGAATCAAGAAACTTTTTCAAAGTTTACAAAACCGGCGCTTTCCCCAACCATGGGCTATCACCCAATAGCCCATGGTTGAGTAGCCAATGAGAGCGCGCGATTTGTGATAGACCATAAGTTGTTGGATACTAATATTATGTATACATTAATTTAGTCAGAGCAACTTAAAATTATATGAGTAATATAATATGTTTGTTAATATGTTTGATTTATAGCTTGTTTGTTTGTTTGTTTTTGTTTGTGTTAAAGTTATATTAAAGTTAGTAACATATTGCTTGATGTTATTCTTATAACTATTAAATATTATTATTGTTAAGGATCAGCACAGACTCTGCATGCAATAGGTGAATTGCAGGAGAAGGTTGACAAGGGTAAGAATATAATCATGAGGGACAATTAGTCACTAATCGTCCCTCATGAATATAATTGTGAGGGATATTTAGAATAAATGTTCTTTATGACTATTCATCCAGAGGGATGTTAGACATTAAACATCATTGTCGAAACAATGGATACTGATCATGAGGTAATCATGATATTATTACATGTATACATTAATTTAGTCAGAGCAACTTAAAATTATATGAGTAACATAATATGTTTGTTAATATGTTTGATGTATTGCTTGTTTGTTTGTTTTTGTTTGTGTTAAAGTTATATTAAAGTTAGTAACATATTGCTTGATGTTATTCTTATAACTATTAAATATTATTATTGTTAAGTATCAGCACAGACTCTGGATGCAATAGGTGAATTACAGGAGAAGGTTGACTAAAGGGTAAGAATTGACATTTAGGTAATTTAGTCAAAACAAAATTAAAATTATATGAGCAATATCAGGTTGGTGTCACACTACTCTCTTTAATATCTATCTAATTAGATTAAAACATTTGATGACCATATCTATTGCCTTGGACAGTGTTCCTGAAAAAGTTGTATACCTATCATTTCTTTCAGTCTTTGAATTTCTTATAATCTTTCACAACGATTTTCAAAATCATGGAACATTAAAATTTAAAGGATGTACAGATAAATGTCAGTTTCAGTTTTAGTTTTTAAGGTTTTTTAATTTTTGTTTGTATTTTTCTAATGCTGATTGCTATAAAATGGCAAAAAAGCGTTTATAATATTGTGCAAAGAGAGACTATTAGACCAGGTTTTTACTGTATTCTCGTTTGTATTCCTTTATAGCAGCAAAGATTTGTATAAAAGGAATAGTTAAAGTATTAACTGCAGGAGGACTGGCAGTAACATGGGCTGCAGGTAGTGCCTATATTGTGCAGCGCTATATAGATGAACCTGAACCACTCAAAGAACTTGTCCTAGGAGCCATAATTCCTTCCTTTGTAACTGGGGCAATAGTGTATGCTTTGGTGCCAGGATCATTTAAGATACTTGTAGAGGTCCGATCATTGGTCGCTTTAGATGAGATATGGAAAAGGTAACAATTTAACTAAATACTAGTCTTATGCACATTATATATTATGTTTATTTAGAGCGGTTTTCGTACGAGTGGGAAACTGACCGTACCGTACCGTAGCCGTAACCGTACCGTAAGTTCTATAAAAACATTCGAAAATTCTACACTAACAGTACCGTAACTGTGCGGTAAATATTACGGCCAGTTTCCCACTCATACGAAAACCGCTCTATGGAACATGTTTAAATAAAATTGCCTTTTCTCAACTGTGAGAGCTTTGAAATGATCCTTCATAATAAGATTGACATGTTTCAACATCTGACATTTAGCGAGGTGACTTTCTTTGTAATTTTATTTCTATTAGCCGAGTCAGTGAGTAAATACTACAAAGCTGATTGAGACTGATCTTCCTATACCTTCCACTGATAACTATTTATATTTTAGTTACATTGAAGGTGACATGAAAAAGAAACTTGAAAAAGTCCTTGTTACCGATGACATGAGAACATTGGCTCCAGACGATGCAGAGAATGTTGACATCTCATTGATAATTTCTGAAGAAGAATACAAAAAGGCACGTGACTATCTTGTACTAGAAGCTGTTAAAGGTAGGACAAAGGTTTTCTGAAGAAGACTAATGTGAAAAACATTTAAAATGTTATCATTTCATCTTTAATAATATACAAATTACTCGAATTTGATTGGCTTAGAGCAGTGCAGGTCAAGTGGGCAGAAAAGTGGCAGAAAGGTAGAAAAGTGTAACACATTGCAAATTACAGTCCGTACAGTGTAAATTACAAAAATAAATCACTTATGATAGGCTTTATTCCTAAATCATTTTAGTCACTAATGTTTGACAGTAATTTAAAAGAACAAAACACTTTTGTGTTTTGGTGGAAAGTTTTGAATTTTCTGCTTGAGCATGAGCGCGCATTTGCATACGAAAATTTACAAACAAAAATTGGAAAAGAGCTTGAATTTTTTCATGTATATTTTTCATGTTCATTATTTATCGGAGGGGGGGGGGGGGATGATGGGTGACAAAATGGGGGGACTTGAAATTTTAATGAGCCTGGGAAGGGGGGTCTTGAAATAACTGATGAGTTATCCAGGAGATCACGAAATATTTCCTCAGAGTGTAAGGGGGGTCCTAAAAAGATTTTTGCTTGAAAGGGGGACTGCAAAAAAAGTGAAAATTTGCTAATTTATATCACCCATCCCCCCTCCGATAAATAATGAACGGTCTCTTATTAATATTAAGTAATCATATGGTTTCTTGTTCAATTTGGGATAATTGGCACTCGTGCGTTTTTCAAAAAGCCAAATTGCACTTGACCAATGGTCTCGTGCAATTTGTACTCTGACTGAGCAGCCTTTGACGACGCATCGCCCGTCTACCAACGCGCTTTGGATGAAAGTGGATATGTACATCAACTTAAGTTTCAACCAACCGACAATAACACCCAAACCGACAAGAGGCCAAGACGCAGGAACATCACCTGGTACAACCCGCCCTTTAGCAAACACGTAGCTACAAACGTAGGCCGAAGATTCCGAACCATAATCGACGAATCATTCACTAAAGGTCACCCACTAAGGAAAATTTTCAACACAAATACCTTAAAAATAATCTACTCGTGCATGACCAGCATTGAGAGAAAAATCAGCGCCCACAACAAATCCATTCTGAAGGGAAAACCCCGCACTCCGCAACGAGCATGCAATTGCAGATCCAAACCAAACTGCCCTTTAAACGGTGAATGTCTAACGGAAAACGTCATCTATCAAGCTTCTGTAGAAACTAGCAACGAAACAAAAACATACATCGGCCTTACAGCGACCCAATTTAAATCACGGTACCGTAACCATACAGCGTCATTCAGAGACGAAAAGAAAAGAAACGCCACAGAGTTAAGCAAACACATCTGGTCACTCAAAGACAATAATACCGATTACAGCATTCACTGGAAAATTGTCGCACGAGCTAGCCCTTATATATATATATATACAGTCATTTGCAAAAATTCTGACCGTACAAGTATATAAGTATATAAGTATATAGGTATATAGATATGTAGGTAATTCTGCCTTAAAACGCTCCAATTTTTTTCAGAATTCATTCATTGACATGTAGTAAGCATCATTGAAGTATTATGGGTGGTTCTGATAGTACCAAGAGCGCATAAAAGCACTCAAAGGTATAAATAAACATTACCCACAATGCACCCGATATATTTAGATGCGGTCAGAATTTCTGCAAACGACTGCAATTATTAAGAACATATTAAACAATGGTTTTGATGTGAAATTTCGAAAAAGCAACTGATTTTTGAATGGAAAATAGACAAATCGAATTTTCTGAACCTCGTAAAATACAAGTCGCGATGCTAAAAAAATCATATTTCACTACTAACTTTTGAAAATACGTTACAAAATATATATTCCTATTAGAAAATTACTTGTTAATTGTTTACCGCTATCAAAGAGATGTTTCAATGAAAATCCTTTGAAAAAAAAAAAATTTGTCGATGCCGGTAAAATCGTGACGTCAGCCATATTTAAGACTCATTATTTCTCTTAACTGCCCGGTGACCCCACCTTTTTTAGACAGATTTGTAGAACCCTCTGAAGGGTTAAAACAACTCACATAGTTATTTGAAGAATACTTTACTTTTTAATTAGTAGGCCACGTCCTTAAAATGCTGCGTGGTCAATCTTAGGTCTCAAATGTGACTTTTTGGGCTACCTGTGGTCCTATTGTGTTTCGATATGCGATATGCTTGCTGATTTCTTCGTTTCTTGGAGCTAAGACAGCTTCCTTACGAATGGAAAGCGTTTTAATTCGATAAACTATGTCCATTTTGTTTATGTCTTCTTAAAATGGCTGCCTTGATTATTTAGCTTGTATGTCGCAAAGAATGCTGGGTGTTACCGCCTCGCTTTCAAAATCTTCGACATGGAAATGACAGACGACGGAGCTGCTGATTTGCTGATTTCTTCGTTTCTTGGAGCTAAGACAGCTTCCTTACGAATGGAAAGCGTTTTAATTCGATAAACTATGTCCATTTTGTTTATGTCTTCTTAAAATGGCCGCCTTGATTATTTAGCTTGTATGTCGCAAAGAATGCTGGGTGTTACCGCCTCGCTTTCAAAATCTTCGACATGGAAATGACAGACGACGGAGCTGCATTTTAAGACTCGTGCCGGCCGTAGGCCTGGGCACGAGTAATTACACTTCAATAAAGGACTTGCTTAAAATAGCTACTAAATAAATGAAATGCACACCAGCTGGAAAGTTGTCATACTTCAATCTTTCAGTAGAGTGTGGAAGTTCGTCCTCGCTACTTCGTCCACGCTTCAGTTTCAACTGAAAAGTTTGAACACCTCAAGATGCGAAATAATTATTTTCCAAATCCCTGCACAATAAAAAACATCTCAACATACTTCAGAACTTCCTACGACTGACTTTTCTAACCTTTGAAGAGATTGACACTCATTCTTTGTAAATATTTATTGACTGGAACATAGTCATCTTTGTCCTCCTCTTTGTCCTCCTCTTTGTCCTTCCTTTTTCTCCTCCCCTTTCTCCTCCCCTTTCTCCTCCTCTTCCCCTCATTCTCCTCCTCTTTTCCCCCTCCTTCTCCTCAATTATCTCCTTACCACTTTCATCATATGCACCGCCATCATTGTTATCATCATCACCATTCAGTAATATGTGACTAAAATATTTATAATTTTTTTCATGACAGAAATAGTCGCTGATGCTTTCTGTGAAGAGGATACTCAAGGTAACTATTTCCAAGACGAAGGGTTAGCCACAAAGGGTTTCCTGTCCTATTTGTATAGGAAATCGCACGAGCTTGAGTACCATTCGTAGTTCATAGGAGTGATGTTTGGAAACTTTCAAAACATCACGAGTATATATTTATTATTTATTACAAATTGTACGAGAAGATCGAGCGATTTTTTGTTTATAATATACTGAAAAACTAATTCGTACTCTGCATAGTACAGTTAACGATTTAATTGTACTCTTCTCTTCCAATCAGAATCGAGTAATTTTGTACAGTGTATTATAAGGGATAGTAAAACAGTATTTTTATTCCTCCTTACAAAATAACTATAAGAAATCGACAGGTTATGAACTCTTGCTTCATAAGTCACACAGCATATACGTTTGCATGTTGTACAAATATGACAATTTGTATTTTGTTCCTCCTTAGTTCCCGCCGAGATAAAAGGACGAGGGCCTCAAGCACAACTCGCATACCACAGGGCATTAAAGCACGGCAAGGTTGTGGTAAATAGAGGTCGTATCATGCTTGTGGGACAAGAACGAGCAGGTAAAACAAGCCTAAAGAATTCGCTCCTTGGACTACCGTTCAACCCTGGTGAAGAGAGTACAGTGGGAGTCGAAGTTGATCCCTCATGTTGCAGCATTGATGTTGATAATGTCAAGAATTGGCAGAGAACAACTGACTGCACTCAGACGGACTTTGCAGACAATATTGCGAGGTTGATCGCTGATGATCTTAAACATGTTGAAGAGGAGGCAAAGAAGGAGGATCTGGAAGAAAAGAAGGAGGATCTGGAAGAAAAGAAGGAGGATCTGGAAGAAAAGAATGAGCATGTGGAGGATGCAGAGAAGGTGGCAGAGCCGATCATTGATAAGGTAGTTATAAACAACAATGTTATTATCAGCATCCACCATCGTCATTGATAATGAGAAACTAAGCCATCATCATTACTATCATTATTATCATCGACGTCATGTGGTTATCATCATTATAATCAATCGTCGTCATCATCATCATCAATATCATCGTTATTAATAACATCGTCATTATCATTAATTTCAATGCCATTATCACTTGCTTTATTGTCATCATCATCATCATCGTTGTTTTGTCGTCGCTTTCTCCGCCCCTTCGGACCCTTCGTATCGTCATCATCAACTTCTTCGTCTGAACTATCTGAACTATCTGAAAATGTTTCCGTTTCACTCTCACTTCTTTCTTCAGACGTAGAAAAGTCGTCTTCGTTGGTACTTCTGTTCTCTACAACATTTGGAATTAAGTTTTCGTCTATGAATATTATTTGTGAACTTTCAACGCCGGACGCCATTTTTTGACTGTCACGCCATCTCACCCTCGTCAATTCAACCAATCAGATTACGCGCTAAAAATAACTTATACATCTTGACGATAGGGTATAGGTTAGCAATAAAGATGGACACTTCTGGTTATGAACTTCTGACTTGCTTTATTGTCATCATCATCATCATCATCATCGTTATTTGGTTATTATCTTATGTAAGGCAATTCATTCTAAAATGTAATGTTTGGCGGATTCATTATTTGATTGATAATATTAATTCATTAATTCATTCATTCGTTCGTTCATTCATTCCTTTAATCATAAATGTATTCATCATTCCATTTATCCATCCATCCATCCATCCATCCATTCAATCAATCCATAAATTAACTCGTTTATTCATACATAACTTTGTTTATTTATTCATTCATTCATATTTTTATTCATTCAGTTATGCCAATCTATCCATTCATTCATTCATTCATTCATTTATGCCAATCCATTCATTCATTTATAGGAACCATCCGAAGATGATACCGATATCAACGAACACAATATCAAGAGAACACCAGACACAGACGAACCTCTAATCGATAACCTCAACAATACCAAAGAGTCGATCCCAGAAGACGTAACAGAAAAAGTTATTCATTACCTTCAAGGCTTAAGCCTCGATGACTCTCCCACGGAGCCACAAACCATCGTCAGTATATGGGACTTTGCGGGTCAACATTTGTACTACGCCTCGCACCCTGTGTTTTTGTCCCCTAGGGCGCTCTATTTGATGGTCTACAACCTTAGCAAAGATCTTAACTCTGAGGCAGAGCCATGCGTGAGGCAAGGGGCCTATGAAATTCTACTGGAAAATGCAGATAAAGAGACGAATCTTGAATCAATTCTCTCTTGGCTAGCTTCCATACATACATGTAGCATTCAACCAGTAAACGACCAGGAAGAGGACCAAGAAAATACTGATTCCAGGAAAATTCCTGGATATGTTCCGTATTCGCGACCGCCAGTTATCGTGGTTGGTACCAACGCAGACTGTCCATTTGAAGATGCTAAGGAAATGGAAGTGCTCATTACGAAGAGCATTTCTGGAAAGAGTTTTCAGCAACATTTGGTAAAGCCTTATTTCACTGTAAATAATACCCTGTCATCGGCTGATCAAGGGATTCAGCGATTACAAGGAAAGATCAATAAAGTTTTGGGGATGGAGCCATACATGGGTGAGCTTATTCCTGTAAGGTGGCTGAAATTTGAGAAGGTAGGCAATTATAGGGGTTTATGCGGTTATAGTGACCGGTAATAATAAAGAAGAGAAATGATGATGATGATGGTGATGATGATGATGGTGATAATTGTGATGGTAATCAGAATGAAGATGATGATGTTTTTTATGATCACATGTTTTTGTTAGAGTTGATTTCACTTCAAGTAAATGATAAAATATTTTAACGTTCAAGGCGATCAAAGCTTTAGTTGAAAAGAAAAAAACCTATCACCTTCGACTACCAGATCTGGAAAAGATCATCCAGGAAGTGTGCTTCATAGAAGAAAGAGATGAAATCCATGCTATGTTAGACTACTATCATGACCTTGGTGTCATCATTAAACACGGTGACACGGTGGTTTTGCAAGCACAGTGGCTTATTGATCTCTTTAGGAAGTTGATTACCGTTAGACCTTACGACGACAAGGTAAAGTAGCGGTCTAAAAGGCCATGTTACATTGTGTATTTTTCAGCAATTTGTCTCGGAATAGTGCTCTTCAAAAGTACAGTTCCCTGCGCCATTTTGAAAGGTAGCCGGGCATTTGCATCGAAGCGAGATGACAGTTGCCGTGCTAGAGAAAGAGACGTGAATATTTGTCTCACAAGGTGTTAGAGAGTCTCTATCATTGCAAGCTTAACGTTCGTCTTTCTTCGCTAGCTGCAAAGGCCCGGCTATCTTTCAAGATGGCGCAGGGAATTGAGAAACGGACTATTAATTGATGATGATGATGAATTGTGGAATCATTACCAGAAATCCAAGACATGTGACGTCAGCGCATGCTAAATTCAGATATTGTGAAATTTAAAAATAGCCGCTCAGAAATACTGATAAGTGTATGGGCTCAGAAAGAAAATGTCTAATATATTTGCTAAATATCATCGTACTATCGGTCCCGTCCCTTAACTTTTAACTCGAGTATAAGTTCTATTCATTTATGCAAGTTTATGCAAGTTTTATGCAAGACTTTCCAAGTAATAAAACAAGGACGCAGATTAATGGTAAAAAGTGATGATTTTTTATTTTTAAAATTTTCCATTTTACACCAAAATATCATAAAAAATGCAAAGAAGCTTGTTTCGATCGTCGAGTCGATTGTAATGTTTACAGCTTAGTAGCCTGGTAATTTTACGTGTTATACCGCTGTTTAAAGAATCCGAAGGCTTCTTAAGCGGGAAATTCAAAATTCAAAGTTCATAGAATGGGCTTCCTGTGTCCCTTTGAAATTTTGTAAGTGACCTAATTCGCTCGAATTATTCTATGCCGAGCGTAAGCGGGAACTTCTAAACAAACTTAAAGTAGTTTGGTTTTGATAAATTGATTTATTTCGATAGAAATTCGAGGATAATTCTGGACTGCCAGTAGACCGCTGGTCATAATATCGCGGACGTAAAATGTCCTAGATTTCTGGTAATGTGTGTTCTCATTTCCATGATTTTTTTGTGGTCATCATCAACGCTTTCAACATCATCACTATCATCATCAATATTATCATCATCATCATTTCTCGATAATACATTATGTTGTCATTATGCATATTATCATCATTGATAACATCAAAAGGACATCATTATTATGATCATATGATGAATCGTTTCCAGAATCGTTATCCCAAGTTCGAGGACTGTTGGAACGACCTGGAGGATAGTGGAATCCTCCGCATGGAGCTCGTAGAGCACGTGTTTGGCGAGCTAGTTGATAGTGGTCAGAGTAAAGAAGATCTTCTGTCCATGATGGAGCGTTATGGGCTGATCGCTCGCTTTGAGAAAGGTACCGACGCCCGCTACTTCGTTCCTGCGCAACTCACATCATCACCAGAAGAGTTAGACACACAGCCCTCATCCGTTGGACCATGCGCACTGTACGTGCATTTCGTCGACGGGTTTGTCCCACATGGGCTGTACTCGTACTTTATATCAAAGTTCATCGGTTGGTACTCGAAGTCTGTCGACGGAGGCCAACACGAGCCGAATCTTTACCGAAACGTTTCTCGTTTCATCATCGGAAAGTCGTCGGATTACGAACTGATTCTAATCTGTCGAAAACGTTTCATCAAGGTAGTTTTGCGGAGTCTACAAGAAAGCAAGTCGTGCCTTTATGAACCAGCAGTGCCGGTGCGATGTTTTATCGAATCGACGCTAGGAGTGATTTCTGACGAATGCAATTGGTATCGATCGTTGAGGTATCAGTTCACTGTGCTGTGTCCGTCATGCTGTCAATCGTCTAAACTGTGCTCAAAACACCAGGTAGTTGGATGCAGTAACGATGATTGTATACATCTATTGGAGGTGAGCCACCAACAAATTCTTGTTTGCACGAGGAGCTTTGGTAAAGATACGCGCCCTGAAGTACAGAAACTTCAAGTTTGGTATGCCACCCCAAAGGTATGTACCATTTACCTGTTAACTCGAACCACGCGCTACTCGAACCACGCGCGACTCAAACCACACACTAACTCAAATCATGCGCATCTTAAATCGTGCGTAACTCGTTCTTCGCGAGACTCGACTCCGCTCGTGGACTTTACACCATCATAATCGACTCAAAACCCAACCTTATCCAAAAGGCGCAACACCAAATCCACGAAAATTTAAAAAGGTTTCAGAAACACTGTGGCTAAGATAATTGAACATAATTGAATCTTATTTTTCCTCAGTATAAAATGGCTGTTTTGAAGTAAATATAATTCTAAAGTATAAACGTGCTTTTTTACAGCCCACCGATCCTGCCGCGCAGTTGTCTGAGCTAGCTGTTAGGCCAGAAACTTCAGGTAGATGATGATGACGAAAATGATGATAATGTTGATAGTAACGATAATTGTGATGATGATGATGTTAATGGTAACGATGACGTAGATGATGATGATGATGATGAAAATGATGCTTGTAATGATGATGATAATAATAATAATAATAATGTTGATGGTAACGAAGAAGGTGATGAAGATGATGGATTATGATGGTGATGATGATGAAAGTAAGTGATTTTGATTGTGTTGATGACAATCACGACGATGACCTTAATTAAAGTTGTTAGTATCATAATCTCCTTGGTGATCATTATCAGTATTATCATCATCATTGTTACCGGTCACCACCATATCATCATCATCATCATTATTACTATTACGACCACCACCACTATCTTATCATCATTGTCATCATCATTATAACCAATATTGTCATTCACTTGTTGTCTTAAGGGCCAAATTGGTATTAAACCAAGAGTAAAGTACAAAATGTTACACGGTGCTACCCTTGGGAATTGTTTCTTTCACATGTAAATGATATCAAGTTATTATCTTTCTTGAAATAGAGGAAATACGTATATTAAATGTTGACTGCCAAATCCTGTTCAAGCAGTCCAGCTTTCATTCTACACAAAAACATAAACAGCTCAATGATAATGAATTGAAATGCGTTCAGTGTGTAAGTGAAATACAGACACATGAGAAAAATATCATATGCCCTTGGCAGGAATTGAACACCACGATTTTGGATTTCTAGTCCGACGTGTTGCCACTACACCACAAGGACCAACCACGCTGGATATGCAGCCGGACGAGGTTGTGTCATATCCAGCATATCCAGCGTGGTTGGTCAAAAAAACTAAAATGCCACCTCCAAATAAGCGCCCTATCATACAGCCGAAAGTAGATGCGGTGATACGACCTTAAAATACTAAAAAATATTTATTTCATTCGTATCTTAGGCCCACTTCAAGTTAAACATGACCTTTTAGTAAAAGATATGGATGTAAAGAACAAAGAAAACTTATCCAAAGCATTAACAGGTGAGAGAAATCTAGAAAGGCAGGGGTTAAGGAAAATTATATTTGACTTTTATTTTGTTGCATACAAATGTTTCTTCACATACTTCAGAAGACAGTAAAATTTTTAACATTACTGAATGTCAATTTTACTTCTTTTCAGTACGTAAAATGGAATGGAAGATATTTGCTAAAGAAAAAGTCAACTTATCCGCAGATGAAATTGATTTTTTAGATGAGAGAAAAACAAACCCTGTTCTTGAGATCTTGAATAAACATTGCGGAAACTGGTCTGTGAATGAACTCTATGCTGCTATTGTAGATTGTGGAGCAAAGGGTATTGCAGATCGCTATCTTAAAGCCATATAAATTTCTACTTTTAGTATTTGAAGAACGTTTAAGATATAGATGCGAGTATATGTATATTGTATTGTATATTGATGTCAACTGGCGGAGGAAAAAATATATGATGCACTTGTTCTAGTGAACAATTCTTAAAAAGTAGTGAAAAATGTAAAACAAGCACCATGGGCTTGAACACAGGCAGCCCAACTAGGACTAGTGGAACTGAGGAATATTTTCAAAGCGAATATTTTTACCGCGCGCCAAGCTAATAGAGCCGATTAAAAAAATATGTTGTTATTCTTTGAGCGCGCGGTTGGGCTTCCTGTGGTCATTTGTTTGTTGTGCGGAATCGCGTGCATTTCTCACTCACGACAGAAATCACCTGAAATCGAATAGAGTTGTATTTTCTGACAAAATACTACCCCCTTCGACACCGCGCGAGTTTTCGAGCAAATCGCATGCGAAAAGCCACAGCAATCCCGTCCGCGCGCATTCAAACAAATACACCACAGGAAGCCCGCACACACGCTCAAAGAATAACTAAAAGCTTTTGTTCAATATCGCGTGAGGCGCGAGGCGTGCGTTAAAAGTGATTTATGTTCGCTTTAAAAATATCCAAAGATCGAGTAGTTGGGCTGCCTGTGGTTTGAACTTATGTTTCAGCCACTACAATTACGTTGGAGATAACACGTGCACATGAAATACAATATCATATCTACAAAAAAATTGATAAAAAATGTAATAGTCAGGATAAAAACACGAGTGACGTCATTAGATAGATGGAATGCTTGCAATGATGATGTTTTCCATCTGTAGTACTTGTAAAATTTATAGCGAATATATCCGTAATAATCGTAATATCCAAAATTAAAGAATGAAGGATTCACCAGCACTGGGACGTATTTGGCAGCACAGTACACACTCTGAAAGATCACTTACAATTTGTATGATATTTGCTGTCTTTATTACGTCATTAATTCCATCTAATTCTGTAATTTTTATAATTAATCCATAATTTTATAATTAAAAAACTTACATTTAATTTACATTTTGAAGAAGAGCTCGTTTTGAGCCAACGGCCAGCATGCAAAACTGAAGCTTTGCTGAGTGACGTCAATTGCAAGCCAAAAAAAAAAAAAATCAAGTGGAAGACCAAACTTCTGATGTATAACTGATGTAACTCGAGAAAGGCAAAGATGAAGAGATAGTTTTATACTAGATACTGTATTTGTTAGTATATTTTTCGCATTGTACGTATAATTCTAGTATTAGTTATATTTAAGGAGGAGTAGGATATTCAATTGGGACGAAAGTTCTGTTTCCATCTCCTGTCGCAAGTATATACTCTTTATTAGTTGAAAGTTGTATCATTGTGATAAACTAAACTAAACTAAACAATAAAAAAGTCAAGTTTATATAATATAGTGCAAACAGTATATCCATATCCTTTTAAAAGTAGCACAATTGTGAACTATTTAGTAATTTGTATTTCACTTTACTATCCATATTATGGATAATTCAGTAGCATAATCTCAATGTCATTAAAAAAAACTTATTGGTATTATTTTTAATTAATACTAATTAATAATTATTTAATTAATATTATTTGATAATTATTTAATTAATATCAATTAATATTAATCCATAATTGTTTATTAATTAATATTGATAACATTAAAATGTAATATACATTGAGAGCAGATGCTTTATGCATGAAATACAATATCATATCTACAAAAAAAATTTACAACTTTTTATAGATGATTCCATCTATCTTTCTCTCATCCATAGTTTATTCCATGTTAATACTATTCTATTGCAATCTATTTTAATATATTCTAATTCTAATTATACTTCATTCTAATGCTATTCTATTGCGGATCTATTCTATTCTATTCCATTCTAGACCAATATCTCTCACTTGCACACTATCTAAATACCTGGAAGGTTTAAACTTGCAAGAGACGACTATCTCAACTTAATGGAAAGATTGATCCAATTAAAGTGTAGACAGACGGGACCTATGGTTTTACGTCCCTATCCGAGAAGACGTGAAGGTCTAACCATTTCAGTGCAGATTTAATTACAAAGGCAGCACCTTCTCCTCAATTATTTTAAGACCCTGAGTATTGGTCCGGCCGGGACGCGAACCCCGCACCTCCCGCATTGTAGTCCGGCGCTTAACCAACTAAAAGCCCGTGCAAACGCGCGCAACATTGTTGGACCAACATGGTTGCTCCAACATGTTTGGCCCGTTTAAACACCCTTCTGGATGCTGTTGCATGAAACTCATCCAACAATTCTTTTGTTCTCGTGTTCAACAAACCGTATCGCAACAATGACAACCTGTCAGCGGTTACTCTTCAGGTAAATTCCCATCTGGAAAGACTAATTTTCTGTCATCCTTATTGATTGTGATTTTGTCAAAGTACTTCTTCAGAATGTCTTCATGTTCCTTTTCTTTTTCGTTATGAATCTTTCTTGGTAAAACTATTAATGGGAAACAAATGATTAATCTTAGGTAGACCAGATGGTACGATTAAACAATGAATATGATGACGATGATGATAATAATGATGGATGATGATGATCATAATGATGATGGATGATGATGATGAAAATAATAGTGAAGATGAGAACAAATATAATGCAAATAATTACAATGATGAATAATGATGATGATCTATTTCACGGACATAAGTGTCTGCTAATTTTTTTTTTTTTAAACTAATATTTTCCCCTCGGGGTTACGCTAACAAGTTGTGGATGTTCACTTCACACTGATTGGCTAGGACCATCTGAAGGATTAAAAAAAAAAAAAATCCGATTCATCAGTTTGTGTTGGGGTTCCTGTGTTGCCAAAAGGAATCCTATATTGCCTGCAGCTGGTGCTAGGAATCCCCGGGATATTGGGCTTCCTGTGTACTTACAATATGCTCATTCATTTGAGTACACTCGACTAATAAAAACTGATTGTTTTGCTTTGTTCTTTAATTTTGGATACTACGATTTATATATTCGCTATAAATTTTGACTGCTGACTATTATTTGAAAAGAATGTTGAGAATTGCTAGCCTGCGATGTGGTTGGTCTGCGGACTATCGTGTCAGTATAAAATACGAGTGACGTCATTGTGTTGGGGATTCTTTCTGGTCGTTTCATTTGTTTCCTCTACGAAATAGATGAAAATATGACCAAAAGACATCTAAAATCTTAAACTGCATATAAAAAAGGTAAGAATATATCGTATTATTCTCCGGTAAGTGTCTTTTTATGCCAAACATGAATTTAATTTCTTAGAAAAATATCATAAACTTTCGATCAACCAGAAAACTTGACAGATTTTTAAACTTGAACCATTCGTTGTCAATTTTGCTTAAAATCTGAATTTCAAATTTAATTTAAATTTTTAATCAGTTTTAAATCAATTAGAATCAATTACACTGTTTGTTTGAAAATAGTTTTTAACAATAGTGGGATTGTGTGGCTTTTGCTATTGGCAATTAGTATATTAAGCGAAGCTAGCTTCGCTCGTAATAATTTTGATATGATTTTATAGTTTATGATTAGTTGCTTATGTTTCAAACTTCCTTCATGCAAGCACCTTTTTGGCCAATGAACACACACATACATCACAATTATTGATGAAAATGTATGCATTATAAATAATTATCTAGCAAATTATTAATAAAAGTAAATCTCTCTTTTTTATGCTAATAATATAGCCATGGAATTAGTCCTCCCACTTCCCTCACCTCGTGATAAAGATCTTTTGATATTCATTATCCATGGTTTGAAAGAACAAGGTGTTCAAAGGGAGAGAATAAACATTGACAAGAGTAGGAATGAAGTTCAGATATATGGTGGATCTGGAGCTGAAATTGCTGCAGGCGAAGATCAAGTAAAATGTTTAATTGTAAGTACAACACTAATATTGTTTGATAGGTAATATAGCGAAGGGCTAAAGCTCGAAACGTCAGTAAAGTTAAGTCAACATTTTTTACAGTGTTACAAATTTCATTATATTACCTATCATTTATATCAAACACAGACGCAGCCTATACTAGTTTACTCGCTAGTTTGCATTAATAATATTGTTTGTTAACTTAATTATAAACTTATTAATTTAGTCCAGGCAAGAAAAAATTGACAAAAGAAATGAATTTTAGCATAACCATGGAGAAGAATGTAATTCTTGTTAAAGAGGGGGCTGTAAGGGGGTGTTTCAACCCCCCTCTCCCCGTCATCCCCCTTATGATCAAGTGGGATTTATTTTTAATATATATTAAATAAAAGTTTAAGTTAAACAGTCATAAGATTCCACAATAAATTAGACTGCAAAACAGTCCCTACTTTTACACAAAAACTCGGAGGAAACGAGTTGAAGTTTGATAGGACGAAATTCTGGCCGAGAGAGAGTGAGGAGAGGATTAACGGACAAGTGAGGAGTGATGCTTTTTATTGATTTATTGATTTTTTTTGCCATATAATGAATTACAAGTTTGAAATTAAATATTACAGAAAAAGTGATGGCGAGAAGATTTAAAGAAGCCATAAGCTTTTCGAGTTAAATCTCCTCAACATTGATAAATATTCGATTTATTTGAAGGGTATTTAAACATTATGGTCTTTTTTATGACATATGGATAGGGAAAAAATTAATTGATTTGCTACACATGTTACATTATATATTATATTGCAAAAGCTTATGATAAAGAGCTAATAGCTTTGAATGATAGATGTCTTTAATTTTTCTTTGAATGAGGAAAAAGTTAGAGCGCATGTAATATCTCTGTCAAGGGAATTTTACAACTTAGGTCCCTGGACAGATATTGAAAACTTTCTAATGTTAGTACGGAAGGGAGGCAGTGAAAATAAACCAGCATTTCTAGTATTATAACCATGAATTTGATTGTGTTTTAAGAATAAGTTAGTAAATCTACTAGGAAGTAATAATTTTGAATACAAATACATAAATTGTCCTAATTGAATTGATCGAATATCGGGGAATTTAATTATTTTTAAAGATTTGAAAATAGGACCAGTGTGGTCATCATATTTAGATTTGTTGATAATTCTGATCACACATTTTTGTAAAATGACGATGCGATAGAGATTTGTTTCATGCTAACCCTTCCAAACTGGTGCATGCATGCAGCACGCATGATAGTGCATGCTTGCAGCAGGCATGCTGCATGTCGCATGCATGCCACATGCATGCCACATGCATGCAATTTGGCCCCTTTTGCCAATTTGCAGGCATTTTGCAGGCACTTGCATGCATAAATCTTGCAGGCACTTGCATGCATGCAGGAACAACTAACATGCATACAGAAATTAAACAATTAAAATGACTAACTAGAAAATATGACTCAAACATACAAATTTCAATTTATAAGACTTTTAATATTTGTATTACAGACTTTATAATTATACTATCATTGGAGCATTTGAAAATCCAGCAAATTTGATTTGTTGAAAAATAGCAATAAATAAACTTGAAATTGTACAAATTTGTAATAAATATTAATGTTTTCAATAAATATGTATCCATAAAACACACCTTTTAACACCACTAATACTTTAATACAAGCTTTATAAGTGGTTGATGTGCTTGCTAAAGTCATTGATCAGTTTTGTTGTACAAACTTACTAATTTTCCTCATCTTGATAATATTTGCAAGGCATTTGAAGTAGTCATTTCAATCCTCACCACTTTCTGCTGGTTGTGTGGTGTTGTGTAGCATCAAACGTTTTTCTTTATAAATCCAACAAAATAGCACTAGATATTCACAGAAGGTATTGCCTAAATTCTTTTTCTAAGAGTGTTAACATTTTTTTCAATAAAAGGAGGACAAAACCATTGTTTTTTCTCTTGAAAAGAAGTGAAAATCCAGTCTCTCAACCAACACCAAACTTGTTAATGACTGAATGAAGCAAAGCTACCACCTTTTTTATTGACCAATCAGAGACTATTTTCAAATCATGTGATGAAAAATGCCACAGGGACCCCAAGAGCATCATATTACTGATTAAAAAATAAATAAAGTGAAAAAAAGGGAATATTTTAGAAGATTATTCAAATAAAAAAGTTTATGACAGACTTGATTATCAAAATTGCTTTCTAGATCTGTGTAATCTAAATTGTATGAAATATAATGGCCATATAATTATGAGAAATAAATGCCTATTTATATATATAATAATATTTAATTTAATTTGCCCACATTTACTGAAATACTATTCACTAAGTTTACTAAATAAAAATAAAAATAACCTGACAATAAAAAAATAAATAAATACACTGCATGCATGTATCATAGTGCATGCATGCTGTATACATTGCATGCCTGCGTTATATATAAGTGCATGCATGCAGCATGCATGCAGCTATAAAGTGCATGCATGCAATATGCATAGTGCATGCATTGTATGCATGCAGCATGTATTTGCATGCATGCATCATGCATTGCATGAATAGTGCATGCATGCAGCATGCAAAGAATCATGCAGAAAGCATGCAAACCATGCCACATGCCTGCTTGCATGCATGCGAACGCCCATGCAAGCATGCAGCAAGCATGCAGCATGCATGCAGCATGCATGCCGCATGCATGCAGTGTTTAGAAGGGAAGGGGGGAGAGACACTCCCCGCTCGTCCGTTAATCCTCTCCTCATTCTCTCGCGGCCAGAATTTTGTTCGATCGAACTTCAACTCGTTTCCTCAGAGTTTTTGTGTAAAAGTAGGGACTGTTATGCAGTCTAACAATAAATATAACAAGTGGTATAGTCATTGATAAGTGATTTACCTAAAGTTTTTATTTAATATTTTTTCTTGTTCAACAGCAAGATTATTATCTACGTAACAAGCAACATGGGAAGGTAAATTATTATGTCAAGCAGTGTACATGTTCTCCAGATCAGAGCATCAGCTGCCAGTGTTTTCATGGACTAACTGACTTCTGGAGCACCAGCTACCTTTTCCACACACAAACAAAAGATATTAGCTGTTTAGTTATAGTACAAGTCGCAGATCTTGTTCAAAAACAAAAATTGGCCCAAAAGCTTTAATTCCATTGTTTGAAATAATGTGCAGGCAATTGAAATGAGAGATATTATTTTATCCACATCCACTGGATATGAGTCATCTCATGCTCTGTTTGGTTCTTCTACTACTTCAGCCTTGTCACGCAGCTCTCCCTCATCACCTGGCTAATCTAGGTGATGAGGGAGTGTTGCATGATGAAGCTAAACACAGCTCCTTTTTTCCGTTATCATTTTGGCATTGTTTTCATCTTACATTTTATTTATTATTGTAATGATTGCTGCTGAAAATGCAGTTCATAATTACACAGCAATTTCACTCTCAAGTGACATGCAAATATCACAGATATCACTCGAACCATATACATCTGCCGATCATCCTCAAAACCAAGAGATTCAATCATTGCTCTAAACCCCCAAAACAAAGATATTTCATGCTTTACCCAGAAAGGTCAGGAGATTATGTCCAAAATCTAAGACGGCAGAGCTGGCATGTATTGTACAATGTACGGACCTTTTTAGCCTGACAGAGACAAAACACAGCCTTAATCTGGCCTGAACACCGTTCTGATGGCAGAACGTGAGCCGAACATGAACCTGACAAAATCCAATTCAGGTTCTGAGCTAACGAGCCTAACACATTATGGCTGATGTTACGGTCCTGATCAGTCGGACAACACTCTAACACGAACCTAACACAAGCCTAACACCAATATAAAATCCGAATCAGGCTCTGAGCTAACGAGCCTAACACATTATGGCTGCATGTTACGGTCCTGAACAGTCAGTCGTACAACACTCTAACACGAACCTAACACAAGCCTAACACCAATATAAAATCCGAATCAGGCTCTGAGCTAACGAGCCTAACATATTATGGCTGCATGTTACGGTCCTGAACAGACGGACAACACTCTAACACGGACCTAACACAAGCCAACACCGATATAAAATCCGAATTAACACTTGTGAAACTAGTATCTAATTAGCTAGACTTTCACAAAGTCCCTTTTAGCCCCCCTGCATTCCGGCTCGTAGCTCGTTTCGCGCTTCGCGCTCAACTTACTGCCTCGCTTCGCTCGTTACTGTAACAAACTTTGCATAACTAGTCCTGTGATAAACGAGTTCGACTTGGGCAAGTCTACTAATTAGCGTGTGAAACCAAAGTTTTTTCTTTATACGCATAAATTATCGTTGATAAATTGTCGTGTGAACACGTTTTTAACCAATCATTTTTCTGATTTTTTTCACGTGATAGAAGTCACGCTAGACCGATTTTAAAATTACGACTATTGCGAGAACCTCAATGGCGTCGTTCACACGGTATAAGTTAGATTTTGTGAGCTCTTTAGTCAACATTTTGCAATAATTTAAGCAAGGAAATTGCAAAACAATCTTGTTGGTTTGTATAATAGTAGGTGAGTTTTGTAATAAAGTCATTTAAAACAAACTATTAACGTGAATTTGTTCTTAAAGTTTTAAATATGTCCGCTAACAATGAGGTTGATTTAAATGTACTTTTTCACTCTGATGACAAAGAAGATTTCGAAGGTTTTGGTCCTGATGAGATCCAAGAAGCTTTTCAGCAGTATTTAGGGTGAGTGAGTGAAGAAGACAGCGATGAAGATGAGGAAAACACCGATGATACTGCTTGCGAAGTGGGCACCGAATTCGAGGACGAAGGCAAGCATGGAAACCAACAATATATATATGTAGGAGCAAATTACCGCCTGAATCAGGCCTGACTACAGCCTGATTATTCGCGATGATTGACAGTGCTCTTTCAATGCTCTTGTCATGCTCTTGTCACGCTTCGTTCGCTTTTTGCAACGCTTTAAATGTTAGGCCCTTGTTATGCTCTTTTTCGCTCTATTTCATGCTGTGTTCATGCTCTTTTTTGCTCTTGTTAGGTTCTCTGACTTTCGCTCTTGTTTGGTGGTTGTTAGTTTCGTGTTCGGCTGATTTGTCCGGCCATTGTTAGGCTCGTGTCCGGTCAGACATTTCCGTACGGGATGTGCCATTCTTCAAGTATCACTGACTTAGTCTAGTATTAAATAGATGTCCCTAATTTAAAACACCAAAGCTGAGGACTTCAATGTTATTCTTTCTTTTTTCCAAGATGAATACCACATATGGGAAAACAAAAGTTGATATTCCTTGGGACAAAGTGGGGTTAGTCATAGGGAAAAAGTATTGTAATATACAAAGGATCACAAAAGAAACAGGAGCAGAAATTTGTGTCATTAAAGATAAAATCTATGTTGGTGGAGACGTTGAAAAGTGCAAGAAAGCAATACTGGAATTGGAAAACATTGCAGTAAGCATAATAATAATAATAATTTAGTAGTTATAATAATTTATTAAAATATTTATAGCACATTATTATCCAACACTCTCTAAAGGTGCTTTACAACAAAAAGAGTAAAAAAATTTTTCAATAATTATGTAATGTAATTAAATACTGCCTGCCTGCATGGCCATCTGTCCGTCCTCCTGCCTGCCTGTCTGGCTCAGCCTGCCTGCCTTAATTTGTCAATATAGTGCCCTTGCTGTTGCTTTACAAATTTCTTATTATTATTATTTAACAGTTTGGTAAAAAGATCAAGAGACATGATCAGGTATTATTATTTGATGTGTTCTTTTATTGTTTGACCTTTTCAATTTCATTTTTTCAAATTTACCCAAACTTACAAAAATAAATTAATTATTAATTACACATTTTAATATTATTTATAAAATTCATGAATAATTAATGATCTATTAGTCCAATCATGGTTGTCCATTGTGGTCACATGTACGCACCTTTAAATCCCAATAAAGGATTGATGTTTTATGCATCAGTTTCATTAACTTAGATGTGCATGTCAAATACTAGACTGCGAACAGTCCCTTCTTTTCCCTCCAGATTCCGATGAAAACGAGAGAAAAAATGAGCATTTAAATAGAACATGGACGCCCAGGGATTGGGGGCGAAAAGGGGGAGGAGCGATGAATAAAAGGAAAAGTACAACTTTACCTCTCCATTCCTCCCCTCCCCAACTCACCTCCAATCTCTGCTTGCTCGTTTTATTAACAGGTTTAAATTTTCTGAATCTGGAGGAAAAAGTAGGGACTGCTCGCAGTCTAGTCAAATACATATTAATTAGGTATACGGTTAAGACCAGATTAATTAAGTATATATTATAAAGTTTTCTTAAGGGTAGTTTCCTTAACTCAATATTTTCAAATGATAATTTATTAATCATTATTATTATTGTTATATATTTATTATTATTTTGACAATAAAGTTCTGCGATAAGACATTGAACTTTACAAAGATTTTACACGATGTTTCGACGTTATCAAATGCCATTATCAAGTGAAAATGATAAACTTATAACATGAATAATAATGAGTTAAAATTACAATAAAGGTAAAGAAACTTTTTTTAACTCATTATTATTCATGTTATAAGTTTATCATTTTCACTTGATAATGGCGTTTGATAATGTTTGATATCTTTTTAAGGTGAAAAGCACAGAAGGATTGACAAAAGTTGGTATCCCTAAAGAGTACATTGGTTTAGTTATAGGCAAGGAACATTCTAATTTACGAAGAATCAGAGAGAAAACAGGAGCAGACATTGTTGACATTGATGGAGCAATCTATGTTGGTGGGAGTGATGATCAACGCAGGAAAGCAACAATAGAATTGAAAACCAATGTAGTAAGTTTAACACAAAAGCTTCAGTTGATTGATCGGTAACCAGTCATTTCGCACAAATGCACTTTCGCCCAAGTCATTTTGCCTACAAAAAAGGTGTTTCACACCAATCGTTTTTTCCTCCATATATCAATTATGATAATATATACATTGTATTGACATTATTACTCTTATTATAAACTCATTAAAAATCAGCTGAGTTGACCTTCAGAACAAATACAAGGTCAACCAATCAGAATTGAGGACTCAACATCATATTTTGATTATCATTTCCCATTATTCTGCCAAGAAACTTTATGAAATACGAGTTCTTCTTTCTTTAAATTAATTGTAAATGCTAGTCAAACTCATGGTGGGATTATATTTCAATCAACAAGAAAAGTCTACATTGTATACTCGGAAAAAGCTCAAAAATTGCTAACCAAAAATAGTGACCCCTAATTCCTTTCAGGGATTAGGCGATCAACTCACCTGGCATAAATATGATTGAGCTTATATGTTATTGATCAATTGAATACCAAATAATTATATAATTTTAACAATAACAATATAATGAATTTTTATTTTGCAGTATAGTGCAATTTACACAAACGACACACAGGAGACGTTTACTCTTGAAAGATTTGATTTTGTTGATGGCACTGGCCCAGAATGTAACTACACACTTGAACCAATTGATTGTCCAACAACTCATTTGCTTCAACATCACAATTTTTACAAAATTGACAAAGTTGATGAAGACGAAGACAACAAGGTAAGATATTATATCATTAATATGGTGATGATGATCATAACAATAAAGATTTGATGAATTATGATTCTTTGTGACTTGTTGATTTGATGATATTGTTAATTAATTTTCAAAATTTCTCACCTTTATAAAATATCTGAGAAAATCTCTTGACTGTGACAATAAAATGCACCTTTTGTCAAATAGAGTATTGTGTATATATGTTATCTTGGTGTATTTCTCTATCTCCAGATAGACAATGGTGAGATAGACATGAAAGATTTGGAAAGCACTGTGACCAAAGTACTGCAAAAAATACAGCAAACCGTAACTACAGATGGTAGCAGTACATTCCCAAAGTCCGACTTTTGGCTTCATTTTGGGCATGTTTTCATGGCAGGAAAAGTTGATGAAGGTTGGTTTGAGCAAAGTTAATATGATGAACTGGTTATATATCATTTAACTGATTGTTTGTTCACTTTTCAGTCCAACTGTAACCCTGCACAAAACACAATAATTCTTAATATATATATATATTTTAGTAAGTCAGCCAATGAATCCATTGTGGTCAGGTCAGTGAAGCATTATAAATGAATGTAAAACAAAAGATTGTGCACATGATGCAGTCATGCACAACCAATTACTCAACATCAATGTTTACTTCTTTGTCAGCACCAAGTTTTCCAGGTTTCATAACCAGTCCCCTATATATATTAACTCTGGAGCGAGGCTGAAAAACACAACTCCACACAATTCAAGTAGTCTAAAAAGATTACTCACTGGCTTTGAAGGCCTTTTCAAATATGCATTTCTTTAATTTGTTTCATAATTTTTACTTCACATTCAGCTGAACAAGGAGAAACATACTCATTGGACGACTTTCAAAAACAGCTCAACCAAGAAAAGGGCTGGAAAATGGTTTTTGATACAGCTGTTGAGAATATGGAAGTTGAGGGCTTGAAGGAGGCTCTGGCAGGCAATGAATACATGGGCATCCCTCCTCACACAAGATATGATATTTCATTCTTGACGCCATCTTGTGGTAGAATTCGAGTTAAGGTATGTACACTACCTGGTTGGCTGATGTAAAGTTGTATTGCAGAACTATTATTATCATCAACAACAACAAGAACATCATTATAAGTATTATGTTCATTATTATAATATTATTTATCATCATTATTGCCTAGCCTCCTCCACATGCAACTCTCTGGGCTTCCTTTGACTCTGGGTTTCCTGTGGCGGAACAAAAGGTTGGGGGAGGGGGTGGTGGTGAGAGAAAAGAAGAGGAGGAGTTTCTTATTATTTATTTTTCTTCCTTTTTTATTTGGGGCCCATTCCTCTCCGGTTCGCATGATAAAGAGAACCCAGAATTATTGCCATCATACACTAATGGTCACCATCATAATAGTTATTTAATGTTGACTTTTATACTCCAAGTACAGTGGAACCTCTATTAAACGGCCAACCTCTATTAAGCGGCCATTTTGGAAAGTTCCAAGGGTGACTGCTTAATAGAGGTACCACTGTGTTATATTTAAAGTATTTATATATTTCTTCTCAGATATTCCTTGATGCAGATAACCAGCCAACAAAGGAACTTATCCATGAATCTATTGCTGTTCGTCCAGCCCATTCATCATCAGCACCATATTTGCTATGTAATCGTCTTTATCACAGAGCAAAAATTAACATTGCAAGACCATCTAGCTCAATGGATGTCCGCTTGAATATCCGTACAGGTAGTACATCTGTCTGTCCATGTCTTTCAGTCTGTCTGTCTGTCTGTCTTTCAGTCTGTCTGTCTGTTTGTCTGTCTTTCAGTCTGTCTGTCTTTCAGGGTTCGTGCTACTCCTTAAACTCCTTGAAAACTCCTTAGATTTGATTTACGTTTTCAAGGGCACTTGAAAAGCCCTTGAATTTTAGAAAATCAGCAAAAACTCCTTAAAAACTCCTTAATTCTAGCTAAAGTGGGGAAAAATTCTGGTATTGCAAACTAAAGTTAAGTAAAAATTCTAGTATTGTACATCATTTTCGTAAAATAAGTTCAACAAGATTAATTAAAATCGCAAAGGAATTGTCCGACAGGCTTCCCTGCATCTATTGAGGAGTACTGGGAACGACCGTCCCAGAATGCATCAGCCAATGCATGTCGCAAAAAGTGCTTAAAAATTACTGTTTGGTCCTTGAAAACTCCTTGAAAACTCCTTAGATTTTGTTTACTGATATCAGCACGAACCCTGGTCTTTCAGTCTGTCTGTCTTTCAGTCTGTCTTTCAGTCTGTCTTTCAGTCTGTCTTTCTGTCTGTCTGTCTGTCTGTCTGTCTGTCTGTCTGTCTGTCTGTCTGTCTGTCTGTCTGTCTGTCTCAGTCTGTCTGTCTGTCTGTCTTTCAGTCTGTCTTTCAGTCTGTCTGTCTTATTTGTTTTTGTTTTGTTTGTTTATTTGGTTCCTTGCTAGCATTTCAGTTGTTTTTGTTTGTATGTCCGCTTTTCTGTTTTCAATAACTTTTTCCAAAAGAGTTTAGACTAGAAAAATATAATTTTGGTATTGTATTTCAGTTTCAACACATTTGACAAAGACAAAACAAGTGCTTGATGAAGAAACTGAGCACGAGGAAATTTTGAAAACCTACTTAGACAGGATTGAAATACAAAATGGTGAAATAAAACTACCTGATGATTTACCTGATGATTTTTGGATGAATTACATGCGAAAATGTAAACGGAGTTTCTATTCCTATGACAAAGGAGAAGAGAGCTTTACTATTGTTATATCAGAAGAGCAAGAAATAGATCCTTGGAATGCTGGGAAACAGTTTGATGTCAAGGTAAATGATTCCCTGCTTGCTTGTTTAATTGCTTGTTTGGTTGATTGCTTTATTTATTTATTCATTGATTTGTTTTATTCATTTAATTACTGATAAATTTACTTATTTGTTTATTTATTTATTTATTTATTTATTTATTTATTTATTTATTTATTTATTTATTTATTTATTTATTATATATTTATTTTCTGATTGATTGATTGATTTTCTGATTGATTGATTGATTGATTGATTGATTTTCTGATTGATTGATTGATTACCTCAATGATTGATTGATTGGCTATCAAATTTTTGATTATTTGATTGATTGGTTGATTGATTGCTTGGTTGCCTGAATGATTAATTGATTGATTAATAACTTGCTTGCCTGATTGATTAATTGATTGATTGATTGATTTTTTTTCTAGACCGATGTACAAATCAAAAGTAATGAAATCAATAAGCTCTTGCGGAGTGAGGAATGGGAACCAGAACAGATCATCAGCAGGCTGCCTACATTTTTATCAGTTGTAAAGGAAATTCAAGAAAATATTTCCGCTTCTGAGGATTGTACGGGAAGATCGTGAAATGTTTTGTTTATAATATACTGAAAAACTAATTGGTACTCTGCATAGTACAGTTAACGATTTAATTGTACTCTTCTCTTCCAATCAGAATCGAGTTATTTTGTACAGTGTATTATAAGGGATAGTAAAACAGTATTTTTATTCCTCCTTACAAAATAACTATAAGAAATCGACAGGTTATGAACTTTTCCTTCATAAGTCACACAGCATACACGTTTGCATGTTGTACAAATATGTCAATTTGTATTTTGTTCCTCCTTAGTTCCCGCCGAGATAAAAGGACGAGGGCCTCAAGCAGAACTCTCATACCACAGGGCATTAAAGCACGGCAAGGTTGTGGTAAATCGAGGTCGTATCATGCTTGTGGGACAAGAACGAGCAGGTAAAACAAGCCTAAAGAAGTCGCGTCATAAGTCACACAGCATACACGTTTGCATGTTGTACAAATATGTCAATTTGTATTTTGTTCCTCCTTAGTTCCCGCCGAGATAAAAGGACGAGGGCCTCAAGCAGAACTCGCATACCACAGGGCATTAAAGCACGGCAAGGTTGTGGTAAATCGAGGTCGTATCATGCTTGTGGGACAAGAACGAGCAGGTAAAACAAGCCTAAAGAAGTCGCTCCTTGGACTACCGTTCAACCCTGGTGAAGAGAGTACAGTGGGAGTCGAAGTTGATCCCTCATGTTGCAGCATTGATGTTGATAATGTCAAGAATTGGCAGAGAACAACTGACTGCACTCAGACGGACTTTGCAGACAATATTGCGAGGTTGATCGCTGATGATCTTAAACATGTTGAAGAGGAGGCAAAGAAGGAGGATGTGGAAGAAAAGAAGGAGGATGTGGAAGAAAAGAAGAAGGATCTGGAAAAAAAGAAGGGGGATCTGGAAGAAAAGAAGGAGGATCTGGAAGAAAAGAAGGAGGATCTGGAAGAAAAGAATGAGCATGTGGAGGATGCAGAGAAGGTGGCAGAGCCGATCATTGATAAGGTAGTTATAAACAACAATATTATTATCAGCATCCACCATCGTCATTGATAATGAGAAACTAAGCCATCATCATTACTATCATTATTATCATCGACGTCATGTGGTTATCATCATTATAATCAATCGTCGTCATCATCATCATCAATATCATCGTTATTAATAACATCGTCATTATCATTAATTTCAATGCCATTATCACTTGCTTTATTGTCATCATCATCATCATCGTTGTTTTGTCGTCGCTTTCTCCGCCCCTTCGGACCCTTCGTATCGTCATCATCAACTTCTTCGTCTGAACTATCTGAACTATTTGAAAATGTTTCCGTTTCACTCTCACTTCTTTCTTCAGACGTAGAAAAGTCGTCTTCGTTGGTACTTCTGTTCTCTACAACATTTGGAATTAAGTTTTCGTCTATGAATATTATTTGTGAACTTTCAACGCCGGACGCCATTTTTTGACTGTCACGCCATCTCACCCTCGTCAATTCAACCAATCAGATTACGCGCTAAAAATAACTTATACATCTTGACGATAGGGTATAGGTTAGCAATAAAGATGGACACTTCTGGTTATGAACTTCTGACTTGCTTTATTGTCATCATCATCATCATCATCATCGTTATTTGGTTATTATCTTATGTAAGGCAATTCATTCTAAAATGTAATGTTTGGCGGATTCATTATTTGATTGATAATATTAATTCATTAATTCATTCATTCGTTCGTTCATTCATTCCTTTAATCATAAATGTATTCATCATTCCATTTATCCATCCATCCATCCATCCATCCATTCAATCAATCATTCATAAATTAACTCGTTTATTCATACATAACTTTGTTTATTTATTCATTCATTCATATTTTTATTCATTCAGTTATGCCAATCTATCCATTCATTCATTCATTCATTCATTCATTTATGCCAATCCATTCATTCATTTATAGGAACCATCCGAAGATGATACCGATATCAACGAACACAATATCAAGAGAACACCAGACACAGGCGAACCTCTAATCGATAACCTCAACAATACCAAAGAGTCGATCCCAGAAGACGTAACAGAAAAAGTTATTCATTACCTGCAAGGCTTAAGCCTCGATGACTCTCCCACGGAGCCACAGACCATCGTCAGTATATGGGATTTTGCGGGGCAACATTTGTACTACGCCTCGCACCCTGTGTTTTTTTCCCCTAGGGCGCTCTATTTGATGGTCTACAACCTTAGCAAAGATCTTAAATCTGAGGCAGAGCCATGCGTGAGGCAAGGGGCCTATAAAATTCTACTGGAAAATGCAGATAAAGAGACGAATCTTGAATCAATTCTCTCTTGGCTAGCTTCCATACATAGCATTCAACCAGTAAACGACCAGGAAGAGGACCAAGAAAATACTGATTCCAGGAAAATTCCTGGATATGTTCCGTATTCGCGACCGCCAGTTATCGTGGTTGGTACCAACGCAGACTGTCCATTTGAAGATGCTAAGGAAATGGAAGTGCTCATTGCGAAGAGCATTTCTGGAAAGAGTTTTGAGCAACATTTGGTAAAGCCTTATTTCACTGTAAATAATACCCAGTCATCGGCTGATCAAGGGATTCAGCGATTACAAGGAAAGATCATTGAAGTTTTGGGGATGGAGCCATACATGGGTGAGCTTATTCCTGTAAGGTGGCTGAAATTTGAGAAGGTAGGCAATTATAGGGGTTTATGCGGTTATAGTGACCGGTAATAATAAAGAAGAGAAATGATGATGATGATGGTGATGATGATGATGGTAATAATTGTGATGGTAATCAGAATTAAGATGATTATGTTTTTTATGATCACATGTTTTTGTTAGAGTTGATTCACTTCAAGTAAATGATTAAATATTTTAACGTTCAAGGCGATCAAAGCTTTAGTTGAAAAGAAAAAAACCTATCACCTTCGACTACCAGATCTGGAAAAGATCATCCAGGAAGTGTGCTTCATAGAAGAAAGCGATGAAATCCATGTTATGTTAGACTACTATCATGACCTTGGTGTCATCTTTAAACACGGTGACACGGTGGTTTTGCAAGCACAGTGGCTTATTGATCTCTTTAGGAAGTTGATTACCGTTAGACCTTACGACGACAAGGTAAAGTAGCGGTCTAAAAGGCCATGTTACATTGTGTATTTTTTCAGCAATTTGTATCGGAATAGTGCTCTTCAAAAGTACAGTTCCCTGCGCCATTTTGAACTGAAGGTAGCCGGGCATTTGCATCGAAGCGAGATGAAAGTTGCCGTGCTAGAGAAAGAGACATGTGAATATTTGTCTCACAAGGTGTTAGAAAGTCTCTATCATTGCAAGCTCAACGTTCGTCTTTCTTCGCTAGCTGCAAAGGCCCGGCTACCTTTCAAGATGGCGCAGGGAATTGACAAACGGACTATTAATTGATGATGATGATGAATTGTGGAATCATTACCAGAAATCCAAGACATGTGACGTCAGCGCATGCTAAATTCAGATATTGTGGAATTTAAAAATAGCCGCTCAGAAATACTGATAAATGTATGGGCTCAGAAAGAAAATGTCTAATATATTTGCTAAATATCATCGTACTATCGGTCCCGTCCCTTAACTTTTAACTCGAGTATAAGTTCTATTCATTTATGCAGGTTTATGCAAGTTTTATGCAAGACTTTCCAAGTAATAAAACAAGGACGCACATACACAGTAAAAAGTGATGCTTTTTTAGTTTTAAAATTTTCCATTTTACACCAAAATATCATAAAAAAATGACCGATAAATCCTGCAAAGAAGCTTGTTTCGATCGTCGAGTTGATTGCAATGTTTACAGCTTAGTAGCCTGGTAATTTTACGTGTTATACAGCTGTTTAAAGAATCCGAAGGCTTCTTAAGCGGGAAATTCAAAAATCAAAGTTTATAGAATGGGCTTCCTGTGTCCCTTTGAAATTTTGTAAGTGACCTAATTCGCTCGAATTATTCTATGCCGAGCGTAAGCGGGAACTTCTAAACAAACTTATAGTAGTTTGGTTTTGATAAATTGATTTATTTCGATAGAAATTCGAGGATAATTCTGGACTGCCAGTAGACCGCTGGTCATAATATCGCGGACGTAAAATGTCCTAGATTTCTGGTAATGTGTGTTCTCATTTCCATGATTTTTTTGTGGTCATCATCAACGCTTTCAACATCATCACTATCATCATCAATATTCTCATCATCATCATTTCTCGATAATACATTATGTTGTCATTATGCATATTATCATCATTGATAACATCAAAAGGACATCATTATTATGATCATATGATGAATCGTTTCCAGAATCGTTATCCCAAGTTCGAGGACTGTTGGAACGACCTGGAGGATAGTGGAATCCTCCGCATGGAGCTCGTAGAGCACGTGTTTGGCGAGCTAGTTGATAGTGGTCAGAGTAAAGAAGATCTTCTGTCCATGATGGAGCGTTATGGGCTGATCGCTCGCTTTGAGAAAGGTACCGACGCCCGCTACTTCGTTCCTGCGCAACTCACATCATCACCAGAAGAGTTAGACACACAGCCCTCATCCGTTGGACCATGCGCACTGTACGTGCATTTCGTCGACGGGTTTGTCCCACATGGGCTGTACTCGTACTTTATATCAAAGTTCATCGGTTGGTACTCGAAGTCTGTCGACGGAGGCCAACACGAGCCGAATCTTTACCGAAACGTTTCTCGTTTCATCATCGGAAAGTCGTCGGATTACGAACTGATTCTAATCTGTCGAAAACGTTTCATCAAGGTAGTTTTGCGGAGTCTACAAGAAAGCAAGTCGTGCCTTTATGAACCAGCAGTGCCGGTGCGATGTTTTATCGAATCGACGCTAGGAGTGATTTCTGACGAATGCAATTGGTATCGATCGTTGAGGTATCAGTTCACTGTGCTGTGTCCGTCATGCTGTCAATCGTCTAAACTGTGCTCAAAACACCAGGTAGTTGGATGCAGTAACGATGATTGTATACATCTATTGGAGGTGAGCCACCAACAAGTTTTTGTTTGCACAAAGAGCTTTGGTAAAGAAACGCGCCCTGAAGTACAGAACCTTCAATTTTGGTATCCCACCCCAAAGGTATGTACCATTTACCTGTTAACTCGAAACACGCGCTACTCGAACCACGCGCGACTCAAACCACACACTAACTCAAATCATGCGCATCTTAAATCGTGCGTAACTCGTTCTTCGCGAGACTCGACTCCGCTCGTGGACTTTATAAGGGGGATTACATCATCATAATCGACTCAAAACCCAACCTTATTCAAAAGGCGCAACACCAAATCCATGAAAATTTAAAAAGGTTTCAGAAACACTGTGGCTAAGATAATTGAACATAATTGAATCTTATTTTTCCTCAGTATAAAATGGCTGTTTTGAAGTAAATATAATTCTAAAGTATAAACGTGCTTTTTTACAGCCCACCGATCCTGCCGCGCAGTTGTCTGAGCTAGCTGTTAGGCCAGAAACTTCAGGTAGATGATGATGATGATGACGAAAATGATGATAATGTTGATAGTAACGATAATTGTGATGATGATGATGTTAATGGTAACGATGACGTAGATGACGATGATGATGATGATGGTAACGATGATGGTGATGATGATGATGCTGTTAATGGTACCGATAATGATGATATTGATCATGATGTTGATGGTAACGATGATGATGATGATAATGATGCTGTTAATGGTACCGATAATGATGATATTGATGATGATGTTGATGGTAACGATGATGATCATGATGATGATGATGTTAATGGTACCGATGATGATGATATTGATGATGGTGTTAATGGTACCGATAATGATGATATTGATGATGGTGTTAATGGTAACGATGATGGTAACGAAGAACGTGATGAAGATGATGGATTATGATGGTGATGATGATGAAAGTAAGTGATTTTTATTGTGTTGATGACAATTACGACGATGACCTTAATTGAAGTTGTTGGTATCATATCTCCTTCGTCATCATCATCATTATCATCATCGTTATTACCATTACGACGACCACCAACACCACCATAGTCGTTATCTTCACCATCATTCTCATATATAACCAGTATTGTTCGTTTCATCGCGCGCAACGATTTTTCTGTTTTTCTTAGCCGTCAATCACTTGTCAATGGGGCGGAGTTACGTGAATCACCATAACAACAAGCCATGTGAACGATGAAGACTGGCATGTTTATCTTCGCAGGAGCTTTGCAGATTTTCCTTAGTTTTTACAACTTGTTTATAATACGTTTTTTTATTATACAATGACTCGGGAATATCCTACATAACTTAGAAGGAGAGATTGCACAAACTTTGCATGTCGGAGAGACATTTGTGAGAAAGATCAAGAAGCTCTTCGAAACGAATCAGTCTGTAGAATATCCACGAAGACGTTTTAAACTTAAAAGCATTAACGGTAGGTCCTCATTTATTCATAGTATTTCATGAGCTAATGACAAATTACAACAAATAATAAGGATCAACAAAAGATAAGAATAAATAGGAACACACCAACAAAAGTTAGGCCGGCATATCGATAATAAGTCAAGTCGTCAGACAATTCTTGCAAGATGAATAAATATTATGTATACGTTTTGAATAAATGAGGACCTACCGTTAATGCTTTTAAGTTTACAACGTCTTCGTGGATATTCTACAGACTGATTCGTTTCGAAGAGCTTCTTGATCTTTCTCACAAATTTCTCTCCGACATGCAAAGTTTGTGCTATCTGTGAAAGTGGTCTGCCTTTCCTTATCATGTACACGACTCTCCTTCTAAGTTCTGTAGGATATTCCCGAGTCATTGTATATTAAAAAACGTATTATAAACAAGTTGTAAAAACTAAGGAAAATCTGCAAAGCTCCTGCGAAGATAAACATACCAGTCTTCATCGTTCACAGGGTTTGTTGTTATGGTGATTCAAGTAACTCCGCCCCATTGACAAGTGATTGACGGCTAAGAAAAACCCAAACCGATCGAGCCAGAAAAATCGTTGCGCGCGATGAAACGAAAGTCGCTGTAATATCATTATTTTAATTCATATAATTGATTCTTATCATTCTTATCATTATATTTTAGGATCATACTTAGTGTGTTGTAGATTTGTTGTATATTTAGTTTTGTCACGTGACAACTTCAAAAAATGTAAATTTCATCTTTTTCTTAGTTATTTTTCGCTTGAAAAATAAATACTTTACAGCCTTTTGATAAAACATTGTCTCTATCATCATACTATCTGATAAAGGTTTCAAAGTTATACGAATAACTGCCGGATAGGTGCAAATAGCTCTTTTCTAGAGTATATTTTTACACTTTTCGTCAAAGCCGAAAAATGGCAATAACTCAACCCATTATAAAACAACCCAATATTTGTTTCACGACTTTTTATTCAACTTAAAGTACTAATAGGACAATGTGCTATACGTGGGCAGAATATTGGTCCAGGAAACAAACTGCAAAGGAAATACGAGGCCGTAAAACTTTAGGTATATTTTATGCAAATTTTGACCGTTTTTAGGGTAAAATACTCAAACGGTTGTAACTTGAAGCCTTTTTAATTTAAAGCCAAAAAATTAATCGCCAAAGTAATAAGTTAACTATGTTTTGCCTTTGTTTTGCCTATTGTTCTACCTTTTGTTCAATTCACACAAAAAGTTTTCGGAGTTCAGAGGTTCCGGTGTAATTAAGTTTTTTTTACCAGGCATATATGTAGAAAAACTTGGGACCAAAAGATACGTCCGGTTGATTGAGGGTCCAGTATAGAGGGATTTCACTACCAACTTTGCAAATTGCTGATTTCAACCCTTCAAAAGCTACCCCTGCCATGTGAAAATATCAAAAGTTTGAAATATAGGTATTTTATTGATAATTATATATTAATGTATACTATTTCTCTAGAAATATCAACCGCACGACGAGATGACGACGAGGAACATCGACAAGAGCAAACACTATCCTTGTAAGTGGTTTAGTTTTTGATATCTTTCATATGATCAACACAATATATATTGTTCTTACATAACTGGCCTGACATGCACGATTGATAAAATTCAACTAAAGCTTTTATAGCCGAAAACTTTGCATCGCGACCAGAACATGGTGAATTTTATTTTAGTTTAAATCAACCTTTGAGTGGGTAATTGTCAGACCAGAAACAACTTTTAAGTTTTTAGCTTAAATAAATTAGTCTCTCACTATGGCCAGCTGAGTTGACCTTCAGAACAAACACAAGGTCAACCAATCAGAATTGAGGATTCAACATCATATTTTGATTAGCATTTCCCATTATTTTGCCAAGAAAAAATATGAAATACGAGTTGTTCCTTCTTTAAATTAATCGTAAACTCTAGTCAAACTCATGGTGGAATTATATTTCAATCAACAAGAAAAGTCTACATTGTATACTCGGAAAATGCTTGAAAATTGCTAACTAAAAATAGCGACCCATAATTCCTTTCGGGGAAGGCGATCAACTCAGCTGGCCATTGTAGTTGTCCAGATTCAAAGGTTTTGAATTCAGTGAGCATGCATAATATACAATTACGATACAGCTATTTGTTTGACATGTCGTCTCCTTTGCCTTGTTTTATATTTCTGTTTGTGGTTGTTGTTGTTGTTGTTGTTGTTGTTGTTGTTGTTGCTGCTGCTGCTGTTGTGGTTGTTGTACGTCTGTTTGATTGTCCAACAGCTTTTTTTTTTCTTCTAAAAATGTATAGTTGAAAAACGGTATTATTTTTCTAATATAACGCAGAAATGAAATTGGCGGTTCCCACGATTTCTCACGCGCTGGTCTTCACCTTCAAGTTCCTCCTGATGCTCTGAAGGAGAAAACTAACTTAACAGTTAAACAGTTCTCAGAAGATACATGTACCTTACCCTCCCCTGCTAGGGAACTGGATGGTGTTGTTAGCTCTATAATTCAATTCGAGCCGGCTAATTTGGTTTTTGAAAAGCCAGTTGTTGCCACAATCCTGCATAATGGTCCTACACGAACGGCTCACTATGCAACCGTTGCTATGGTTTTCAACGAGAATACAAACACATGGGAAAAAGTGAAAGGTGTTTATTTGTTTTCCTTTTCATTTATTTCCTTGATTAATTATTTGTTTACTTTTATGTTTGTTTATTTTCTCTGCATATTCTGTTGTTTTTGTTTGTGTATTCTCTTGATTTTTTTAATTATATGGCTTTATTGTTCTTGGCAACTTGACGAGTTCATAAAAACAGAGTATAAAATAAAAAAATGAAATGGAGAAATAAAGAAACTAGGAAAAATAGAGAAACAGGAGCTTAAGAAAAGGATAGTAACAATTAACAACTACAATAATCTTTAGGTTTTCATAACATCTCATTCACAAGATAAAACTCTTCGTCTTCTTTCAAGTTAAATTTGACCAATAAACCATTTCAGTCATCTTTTCTGTTTGATTTCATTCCAGACATAAGAGAATCTTCCGCTTCAACCAACTCTACATCAAGTCTTATACAAGTGCAGCTGACCAAGCTGACTGCTTTAACAGTAGTTACCATGCTTACCACGGATATATTTGAGGTCCCGGTCAGCGGGTGTGTAGTCAGTTCGTCGGTGTGTCATGACGTCACACTCCGATTTCCTGCAGGAGCTGTAGACAAATCGACAAAAGGATCGTTGAGGGTTCGTACAAAACAAAATTGTTTTTATAAATATACTTTCTTTCTTATACTTTCTGCTTATTTACTTACTTGCGTATTTACTTAATTACTTTTTACTAACTTCACAGTATTCATACCAATATATTGCTGTTCTGTAGCATACATTTGATTATATATAACTTTTCTTTTTAATTTTTAGGTCCTTCCAATGCCTGAAGTAATTCCAATGGACATACCAAACGTACACTTTTCTCCAATAGTCGTAGTCGATGGCTTTGAACCAACAGCTTTCCCTGAAGTAGTTCTTTTAACTTTACCTAATCCGGCTATTTCTCCCGCGGGACGTAAAAGGGTTTCGGGACAAGTCCGTGTGCTGTGCCAAGAGGGACTAGTGTGGAAGGACATTACTGAAACAGTAGAAGACGTTGAAGGCACATCAACGATAGAGCTACGAGTAAGGCACTTTTCCAAGTATGTATATTTTAATCAGTTGTTTAATATGTTAAAGATTGTGTCTTCTGCATTGTAACGTATGTCTTATTCAATTAAAATTATCGCTGAAAAAAACTTATCTTACCCGAAAAAGGTCATGGGATTTTAAGTATTTCATGAGTCAATCTCGAGCCCAGAGTCACGTCTGGCTTTTTGTCAGCGGTCTTATGGCGCCCGACATTAGACTCTGGGGAACGGAATTTTCAGCTCCAATTTTGGAGTTCCGGTTTGGAATGCGCATGCTTAGTTAATATTATAATGATCTGTGGGTTTGGGCATCCTGTGTTACTTAGTACGTTAATGACATTCAAAATATTGTTGACCTAGTAGCATTTTAAATATTTTCTAAGCCAAAATATAAACATTTTCCTCACTAAACATTTAAAGTTTAGGAAGGTTTTTTAACGGCCATCAGGATTTATATAATGATATAAAAACGCGTCTAAATCTCCTTCAATTCAGATCGCTTTAACCGTCAATTTATTTATAGTTTTCCAACGGTTATTAGTTTGCTTTCGTGGTACGATTGACCTTTAGTAAATAACTGGATGCCAGAGGTCTGAGGATTGTCAAGGTTTAGAATAGTTTAAAGGAGTATTTTGTGTGTATTCTAATTTGCTTCGCGACTCGATAATCATCGCTTAGCGGCGATACAACATCTCTTCGCTTCGCGACTCGTATATATTCCATAAACGACGATATTTAATATTCTATCACCGTTGACGTCGTAAAATTTACATTTTGAATGTACATTTGTTTACATGATGAACCAATCAGAGCTTTTACTTCGTCTGTTTCCGGTCTGACCATTGTATTTTCAAGGGCCAATCAGCATAAGCAGAGAATTCCGGTCCCCCAGAGTCTTACGTTACTCGGCTGGCCAAGAGGAACGAATGCTCGGGGTTCGAGATTGTTCATGAGTGTTCAAGATGCATGCCTAATGTCTGCAACACTTGCAAACGCATGTTGAATGTTTCACTTGCCATGTTGCTTTTATGGGATATATCCCAAGATCCTTTTCGGTCTCAAGATTAGCCTTTTAAAAATCTTTTTTTTTTTTGGCGACAGCGTTAATTGAGCTAGCTACATATTATCAAAGATTATCTGTCGACCGGATGGCTTAGTTGATTAAGCGCCGGACTACAGTACCTGTAGGGTAGGGGTTCGCGTCCCGGCCGGAAGAAGGTGCTGCCTTTGTGCTAAACTACCTACAAAAGGTCCCGCCTAACTTCACTTTAATGATATAGAAGGTGGACGTTATAGATCCTGTTGTGTTGTTCGCAAAGAGTAGGGGATTGTTTCCCTGTATAACAGACTGAGTGGTTTGTTGGTTGGTTTGATTGTTTTGGCTGGTTGGTGTTAGCAGGTTGTTTGGTGTTATCTGGATGGCTGGTTTGTCATAATTTTAATCCAGTGCACATTAATATCATCGTTTTTTGCACAATGCTTTTAAGTGATGTTATTTTGTGTTATTTTGTAATTTTGGTTGGTTGGCAATCTACTTGGTTAGTGGGTTTATGTTAGCAGGTTGTTTGGTTGATGTTATGTGATATGCTAGCCAACATATTGATATCATCATTTGTGTCACAATACTTATTAGTGATATTATTTTGTGTTTTTAAGGTTTTGGATAATATGGAGTAGGGCAACAGCAGCAGTAATGCCTTATGTCCATTGTTTATACAATCTGTTGAAAGCTGGACCCAAACAAGTGAATTTTTTAGCGTACACTGAGTTCAAGAACCTCAAATCCCATAAAGATTTCTTTAAAATTCTCTTGGTGATGGCCCACGATGTGAGACAGGTGTTAGGTAATAGTATTAAAGATTGCTAACAACAGACCGACAACTCACCCACCCACCAAGGTTATTGAGGCTTGCTGTAAGTTCAATCTTTTCTACCAACGCCATCTTTATTCAAATTTCTTTTCTTTTTTTTTTTTTACAACATTTCTTTTAGTGGCAATTCAATCAAAGCACGAAGAAGTAGCGCGAGATACAGCAAATATCGACATGTATCCAAATACTTCAGCCTATACAAAAGTACAAGGGAGGTTCATATGCAAAGAAGACAAAATACTTACGTAAGTTTTGATTATGAACTCATGTGTGTTTCCTGACTCGCCCACACCGGCCCATAGTTTGTTGATCAATCCCATCACAATCCGAATTCAATCCGACGAAGGGCTAAAGCTCGAAATGTCCGAAAAGTTAAGGATCATTTTTAAGGTGTTACAAATTTCATTTTACTGCCAATCGTTTATCTTAAACGCCAACACAGCCTATACACCAACCAAGTCACTAACAATCTTTCGTAAAAAAAATAATTCAGTCATGATTACTAAAGCCTCGGAATGGTTCAAAAACTGAACAATTGACCAATTAACCAACCAACACATCAACACAACAACTGACTATAACAGCTTACCCACGCCTACCAATTAATTATTAATAATAGCCCTATCAACGCAATATCAGACCAAGCAACTAACAAACCAACCCAACAAAAAGCAGCTTAATAACCAGCCACAGTGCATATTTTAAACGTCTTACCAATCAAACCACCAGACCAGAACTCTGCTACCATCGTACCAGTTTATCTATTAAACAAGCGATATATATATATATCATCTAATAAGTGTATGCGAGACTAGTCATTTAAATTGCAATTGGTCTCCAATTTAGTGTATTGAACGAATATTATCACGCATGATCTTGTTTTCAAGGTTCAAAGAAAATGGACCTTGCTTTAAAGAGTTGGAATTGGAAAAAGATGGTTGTAGTGAAGACAAGCTCATCATAGAGTTTTATCCCACGAAGGACAGAACTGGGAACCATATTGGGAAACTTACCGTGGACTGTTTACAGACAGAGCATAGTGAAAGAGAAATTCAAGGTAAGATAATGTCTAAAAGGAAGAATTATATTTTGCCATCAATCTTTTCATAGCTGGTAAACCATGGGTAATAACTGTATTGCTTACCTGGTAATGGATGTCCTGTCATTATTTTCACTGACACACGTAACATTTGAATTTGATTTTTTAGGTCTCGACACTGATGATTTTGTCCTAAAGAATGGTGTGATTATTATCATTGAAATAGAGAGATACGACATAGTTGATAAGAAACCACGAAAAGGCTCCGAGAAAGATGTCAACGAACTTGTAAACATATTCTGCAAATGTTTTCATTTCCAATGTGAATACATCCGTAATAAGACAAAAGAAGAGATACTAGCTGATTTGGAGAGAATAGTAAGAGAGGCTGCTAAATATGACTGTTGCGCTGTATGTGTTTTGAGTCATGGACAGTCAGACGGTGTTTCGGACATTGATGGTAGGAAGATCAAGGAAGAGGAAATAACAAGCATAGTTCAAAAGAGCGCTAAATTTAGTGGAAAACCAAAGCTATTTTTTTTCGAAACATGTCGCGTCGTATATCCCCCAAGCATGGAAGCTGCAGGAAGCAGCACTGAATCAACTATCGTTTCATCAACTACTCCCCCGGATGACGCTAGTTTGCGAGAAACACTCATAGCCTATGCATGTTCGAAAGGACAAAAAGCAACGCGTAACAAAAAGGATGGCTCATATTTTATCCAAAATTTGTGTACAGTGTTTCAAGAGAATTACACTAATATGGATATTGTGAGAATGTTGACCAAGGTAAACAACGATGTTATGCAAACTGAAAGGCCCCAGGTTTGCGAATATACATCATCTCTCTCAAAAGAGATTTACTTTAAACCCGAGCAAAAATGAAAATGGTCATGAAGATAAAATATTACTACCAGAATAAGAGAGTTCACGAGATAGACAAAGAATACGATCGAGAATGCAACACAGCATCTAGTATTAAATGCATCAAGGCTCAACAGTTTAGAACACTTATGTGGAACATCTTTAAAATGATTTACCAAGGCTTAATTGTGGAGGCAAATATATCTATGTATGCCGATGATCACCAAAAATAAAGGCTAATGAATCATGTAAGAGATTCGAAGAGAAGCTTATCGAAAACGGTGAAAGGATGACAAAGTGGTATGTGGACAATATGCTACAAGTAAACTTTGATAAATACCAATGCATGGTGTTAGGACATAAGAATAAAAGAAAGGACAGTGAACATTAATTTAGAAGGCGAAAACACAGAACAATCTCAATCAATTTTAATTGTTTTTTCAAGACTGACACCTAGTATTTTTGAAAATTTAGAAATAAAAAAATTAAATTAAATTAAATTAACTTTGAAAATTTTAGTGAACACATAAGTGAGATATGCCCAGGGGGAGAACTCCCATTGTCCAAGTAGTAGGGTTAATCGGCGGTCGGTATATATTGAAAACGACCCCTAAAAGGTATGGTCTATCACAAATCGCGCGCTCTCATTGGCTACTCAACCATGGGCTATTGGGTGATAGCCCATGGTTGGGGAAAGCGCCGGCTTTGTAAACTATTGAACAAGTTTCTTGATTCTTCTATTTCTTCAAAAACGGCTTAGTACTGAATATAATGCTTTTCTTTGAATCGTAAATTACAAATACGAGCAAGAAAATGACAAAAAAGCACATAATTTTGATGTTTTGTGAATGAATTTTGACTTGAAGAGCGCGCGCTACTGACGCTATCAGGCGATTCTTCAGTTTGATCGATTCACAGGTAGCCCAAGCTTACAGTGAGAGGCTACCTTTGGACGATTCAATCAAAAAACGAAATCTTGAATAAAATGACTAAACTTTAATAAAATCAATTAAAACTTACAGTGTGTATTGGTGGTATTTTTTTCAATCCCTCTTCCGAGTTACAGCTGATTTCGGAAATTTTCAGGGTTGCATTCTTTCTCTTATATATGTAGTACTACATATATAAGAGAAAGAATGCAACCCTGAAAATTTCCGAAATCAGCTGTAACTCGGAAGAGGGATTGAAAAAAATACCACCAATACACACTGTAAGTTTTAATTGATTTTATTAAAGTTTAGTCATTTTATTCAAGATTTCGTTTTTTGATTGAATCGTCCAAAGGTAGCCTCTCACTGTAAGCTTGGGCTACCTGTGATCGATTGAGAAAGCCAGATTTTTAAACTTTCAGCTTAGAACTTTTCTTAATTCCTCCGTCGTTCTAAAATGTATAGTATTTATAATACTAAAAGCATGCTATTTTCAGCCGTTAAAATTAAAATATTGAGGGAGAAAATAGCAAAAACAGTGGAGAATTTCGATGTGTTTTGAATACATTTTGCCGTCACACGTCATTGAGCGCGCGCTCGTATTTTCAGTCATTTTGTCAAAATACAACGATTGAAATGTTATTCGTGTCGGAGAGGTCATTTTCGCTGCAAGTTTGTTGTTTATGTGTCAAAACTTTTCCCTTCGATCGTTTGAATATATATTTGCTGCAATTAATAATATGAATGTTAGTATATATGACCAAAACAATAATTGTAATTCTTTTAATCGTAATGTACCGTCCCTCCGTGGGCATGGGTTTCGTATCTCCAGGTCGAGGCTTCAAGAGCCGTTGGACATCCGGTGTCCGACTTCATTTTACCTAGCCTCAGTTCTTCAACGAAACGATAAAACACGTGCTGCGAAAAAAACTCATTAGTATAAAAAACTCATTAGTATAATTCATGACCATTTTGTCCAATATCGATGAAACGAAAGAAAACGGAAGGTTGTTTGCATTTGGGAATTGATCTACAGTAATAATAGAGGAATGCGCATGCTAACCAACTTGAATAATAGCGAACATGATGAAATTTCGTTGCAAACTTTTCATCGATTGATTGAGTAGCATAATGGCTTAAAGCGCGGACACAACCAAGCAGAAGGTCTCGGTTCGAATCCTGGCATTGGCAATGACAGACTTTTTGTCGCTAAAAGTCTAAAAGGAAATTACTTCTAAGTCTGATGTTTACACGTCAGTTGATATGAGGGGAAAGGTAATATCTGAATTATGAAATACATGTGCCATTATATAATGCTTCATGTTCATTTGCATTCCATTGTTCTTCTATTCTACACAATCATTCCCTTGGGCTGCATTCAAATCCCCCGCGTTTCAAACGTAGATTATGTGGTATAAAATGCTTTCCTCGTGATCAGAAAGGAGCATCGGATTGGACAAAATGGTCATGAATTATTAATGAGTTTTTTAATTTATTTTATTTTTTAAAGTATAATATTTAGAGAAACAAATAACAAAACAAAAAGTGAAGTAAGTGAGTAATTACAGCCCTGAATGCCCATACCAACAAACAATAAGAATTCCACACGTTTTGATTCTTTTTAACCTATGTAAAATATCACTTTTGTAATATCAATCAAGGCCTGAAACTGATTTTTAGCAATTACGTCATCTGTAGAAAATAGTTCATTCTCGGTAAGGACTGGGTTCTAAATACAAAAAAAAAGTGAGCAAAACGTACTTCATGTTTTGGTGAGGAAAAGCGATTTTTTTCGCTCATTTTGTATGTTATAACTACACAAGACTTGGTTTTATAATGCCTAATATTCAAGGTAATCTTTCATTATATAATTTGTTCTAAATTGATGCTTAATATTCGCTTGCTTTTGATATCCTCTTGGGAGATAGACCTTATTCACTTGGCTCGATGTTTCCCCAGTACAATCCTCTTGGGAGGTAGACCTTATATTCACTTGCCTCAATTTTTTCCACAGTACAATCCTCTTGGGAGATAGACCTTATATTCACTTGCCTCAATGTTTCCCCAGTACAATCCTCTTGGGAGATAGACCTTAATATTCACTTGCCTCGATGTTTCCCCAGTACAATCCTCTTGGGAGGTAGACCTTATATTCACTTGCCTCAATTTTTTCCACAGTACAATCCTCTTGGGAGATAGACCTTATATTCACTTGCCTCAATGTTTCCCCAGTACAATCCTCTTGGGAGATAGACCTTAATATTCACTTGCCTCGATGTTTCCCCAGTACAATCCTCTTGAGAGATAGACCTTATTCACTTTGCTCAATGTTTCCCCAGTACAATCCTCTTGGGAGATAGATCTTATATTCACTTGCCTCGATGTTTCCCCAGTACAATCCTCTTGAGAGATAGACCTTATTCACTTGCCTCGATGTTTTTCCCATACAATCCTCTTGGTAGATAGACCTTATATTCACTTGCCTCGATGTTTCCCCAGTACAATCCTCTTGAGAGATAGACCTTTTTCACTTGCCTCAATGTTTTCCCAATACAATCCTCTTGGGAGATAGACCTTATTCACTTGCCTCAATGTTTCCCCAGTACAATCCTCTTGGGAGATAGACCTTATTCACTTGCCTCAATGTTTTTCCAATACAATCCTCTTGGGTGATAGACCTTATTCACTTGCCACAATGTTTTCCCAATACATCCTCTTGGGAGATACACCTTATATTCACTTGCCTCGATGTTTCCCCAGTACAATCCTCTTGAGAGATAGACCTTATTCGCTTGCCTCGATGTTTTTCCAATACAATCCTCTTGGGAGATAGACCTTATTCACTTGCCTCAATGTTTTCCCAATACAATCCTCTTGGGAGATAGACCTTATTCACTTGCCTCAATGTTTTCCCAATACAATCCTCTTGGGAGATAGACCTTATTCACTTGCCTCAATGTTTTCCCAATACAATCCTCTTGGGAGATAGACCTTATTCACTTGCCTCAATGTTTTCCCAATACAATCCTCTTGGGAGATAGACCTTATTCACTTGCCTCAATGTTTTCCCAATACAATCCTCTTGAGAGATAGACCTTATTCACTTGCCTCAATGTTTTCCCAATACAATCCTCTTGGGAGATAGACCTTATATTCACTTGCCTCAATGTTTTCCCAATACAATCCTCTTGGGAGATAGACCTAATATTCACTTGCCACAATGTTTTCCCAATACAATCCTCTTGGGAGATAGACCTTATTCACTTGCCTCAATTTTTAATTATTGAATTCAGGTTCTGTATGATATGAAGAATTATGCAGAGCAACAACAGAACATACAGAACTCGAATTCAACAATTATCTATTATTTATTCAAAACATTTCAAGAATGTATTAATGGGAAATATGTGTAAAAAAAAAGTACATTATATACGTTATTTTTGCTTTCTTGCTTGATGCCTCCCTTTACTACATCAAAACCAGGGTCTAGCGATGGGTCACAGCATTCAATAATTTTTGCAAACACTGAATGTTGTGAGTCAACTTCCTCAATATAATGCTTGCTCATAGAATGATATGAAGAATTCGATCACCAGTTGATTTCAATCATGCAAGCAGAAACAAAGAAATATTTTGATTGAATAATAATGCTATTTATTCCTCTACTTTTTGAAGTCAGCAAAAAAAACTATGTTCTTCGATTCATGCAATTAACTGACCAATATTTTTCAGATACGCAGAAGTACATTTTTCCTCTTCCCACCCCCAAAGATGAAGATTTGATTAAGTATATCAATTCTCAGCTAAAGGCATTGGAAATACACGCTGTGCATATAAGAACAAAGAAGAATAAAAACGAAGTACATATTTGTGGAACAGATGCATATGTGAAAGAAGGAAAAGAGAAAGTTGAAAAATTTATAGTATGTATTGCTAACTGTAAAATAGAGTATTTATCTGATAGATGGATTTGCAATATTTTACCAGCCACAGTTTCACCTACACTCGCTAACCTACATTGGGGACACTAATCAACTACAGAGGATGTAACAAACCCTGCCTGTGACCACCCTTACCAAGTTTGCACCCTCAGTGACCACCTAATACTAACACACACTACACTCACTAACTTGCATTGGGGGACACTAATCAACTACTGAGGATGTAACAAACCCTGCCTGTGACTACCCTTACCAAGTTTGCACCCTCAGTGACCACCTAATACTAACACACACTACACTCACTAACTTGCATTGGGGGACACTAATCAACTACTGAGGATGTAACAAACCCTGCCTGTGACTACCCTTACCAAGTTTGAAACCTCAGTGACTGGCTCATGCTAACACACACTACACTCATGATGGCTAACCTGCATTGAGCCTTAACCATTCATGCTAACACAAACTACATTATCTCACTAACTTGTAACAATGTGATAAAGAAAGAAAGAAAACCATCCCCCAATCACTTTCTCATTTTGCAATTAAGTGGCAAACCAACCCTGTCGTACAAACCCTGCTTGACTGTATCATCCATGTGTTAGTAATTATAACTTGTACAATATAAATACAGTGGTACCTCTATTAATCAGTCACCCATTAAGCGGTCACCCTCTATTAGCAAACTTCTATTAGTCACTTTGGAATTAGTCCTGAGGGTGACTGCTTAATAGAGGTACCATGACTGTATTATAAAAATGATGCTATTATAAGAAACATTTGACACTAATTGGTTCATCTTTTTGTAATTACAATAGAAGGAATATTGTCAACCACACACAAAGGTGAATAAAGATAAAAAACAGGTATGCTAACACCTTAATAAATTAACAGATTTTTTAATAATTAAATAAAAATTTACAGGTGTACATACACCTATTTCAATTAACGTTGTCCATCTGGAATGGTTGATCTGAGACCGATAGGAATTGTGGGAGTTCATTAAATTCAAAATGCATTGTTTTAATCACACTTGAATGGTGCTGAATTACAGATAACAGTATTTCAGAAGTAAACATTAATATTCAAGCAATGTTATAGTACGTAGTGCATTTGCAGTTTAACGAGCTCCCACAATTCCTATCGGTCTCAGATCAACCATTCCAGATGGACAACGTTAATTGAAATAGGTGTATATAGTATCAAATCTGAAACACATTTAAAAAGCATCTAAGGAAAATTTCAAATGCCTTGCATTACATTGGCTGCACCTTATAATTATAAATTATCAGCATTTGAATTTGCACTCTGATTTTGAAACCCCCATTGAATACAGTGACTCGAAATTGAAACATTGTTTCAAATTTAGTCTTACATTGTGCAATAATTATACTAAAAGTTGCAGGTGAAAAGTACAGAAGGAAAAATTAAAGTACTCCTCCCCTATGAAGCTATACCTTTGGGTCACATGATAGGAAAGGGACACTCTAACATAAATAGGATGAGAGAAGAAACTGGAGCATCAATTGATGTCATTGATAAAGCAATCTATGTCAGTGGTGATGGTGATAAATGTAAAAGAGCTATATGTGAATTTAGGAATACAGCGGTAAGTTAGTATGAAATTTTTTCAATTTTCTCCACCACATATCAATTCTTTAACTATTTCAAAAAGTTATATTACATACTCCTAATTCAAAATCCTCTTTGTTGCTTGCCTAGCTTGCTCATTCCTTCTTCCCCACCTCCCCTAGGGCCTCCCCACCCCCTCCCACTATAAGGATCACATAAGCAACGTAGCTAAGGCCAAAATGTTTTCCCATTCCTCAATCCTCTACCAAACCTAACTGCTAATATCATAATTTATATCATTGTATTTCAGTCTGATTTTATGCATAGAAATCTCAATATGGAGTATTCCTGTGACACATTTGATTTTGTTGATTCAACCGACTTAAAATGTGACTTTGAGCTGGATTCAGTTGACTGTCCACATTCAAAGTGGGACAAAACAAAGTGTTATTACAAGATCACTAAAGTGGAAGAAGATGAGGATGAACAAGTATGTTTTATGTGTCAGTGTCATGTTGTGCAATCATAATCATTGTCATTATTATAGACAGAATCAGAATATAGTATCAGATTATTGTTCTTGACTGGCTAGCCTTGTGTACATGTTGAAACATAATGAACAGGTTCCCATTTAAATCTGTACTTTCCCATTTAAATCTGTACTTATGCAAATTGTGTTGATGTGTGCTAAACACACAGATCGATCAACTAATCAGAGAAGTTTACTTTAGAAATAATATACTCTGATTGGTTGATCTGTGTGTTTAGCACACATCAACACAATTTGCATAAGTACAGATTTAAATTGGAAAGTACAGATTTAAATAGGAACCTGTTAATGGAGTTTTTACATGTACATGTATGCGCAGCTAGCCAGTTGAAGAACAATTGTTATTAACTGATGGGATGACATATTTCGATTTGGTCTATGACGTTCACGGATCATGAACGAATCCAACCTAGCTAGCTAGCTAGCAACAAAAATTCAAGTTTAAATATATATATTTATCTTAATTATACACAAATTTAACGCGAAGATATGAATTTTATTTTCGAGTGGTGAAAACAATATATTATGTGCAACCTTCATGGATGTGATTTCTTTTGTCAATTTGTCATGAATTATTAACGAGTTTTAGAAGCATATTTTAAGATGTCTCCTTTCAAAATATTTCTGTATAATATGTCAGTCATCAGAACACTAGAAATGGTTGTGATATTTGGTTTTGACCTTCATTTTCTTGATTTTGAAATTATAGAATTCTGATGGTGAAATTAACATAGAGGAATTGCAAAATTTCATCAGTGAGGTGTTAAAGAAAATAAAGGCTGAGCATGATGGGAAAACTCCAAAAGCTGATCTATGGTGCCATTTTGGACACATATATGTTGGTGGGAGAGTAGATGAAGGTAATGGTAGCTCAGGGATTATGGAAAAACATGATGTTTGAGTAATATATACAATATGAGCAGCTGATCTGTATGGGATATTACAACGGGGAGTTGAAAACGAGCTGTTGTATATATCTCTTATAAAATTCATGAATAATTAATGAGAATTTTACAAAAGAACTCAATGCCGTGACGAGTTCTGTAAATCTCATACAAATTTCATGCTGATTTGCACAAGTTTCAACTTGAATTTTCTCGGCCAGATTTACATTTATCTTCAGACAATTTTAATAAAATATGAAAGAACTAACGTTGGACTTTCATAAGTTCTATACAATATGAGCGTCCGATCTGTATCCGATATACAACGGCTCGTCTTCGACTCGCCGCTGTATATCGGATACAGATCGGCCGCTCATATTGTATATATTACATACAGATAAAATGCGAATTTTGTACTTTTAAAAGTTCTTTCATGTTATTTTTACTGAAATTGTCAAGAAGAAGTACATCTGGTGGAGAAAATTCAAGTTAAAACTTATGTAAGTCATGACGATTTTGTATCTAAAATTAAACAACCTTAGTTGTCATGATGATGATTTCTTTTTGTAAAATTCTCATTAATTATACATAAATTAATGAATTTTATAAAGTACTTTTAAAAGTCCAATGTTAGTTCTTTCATATTTTACTAAAATTGTCAAGATAAAATTATGTAAATCTGGCCAAGAAAATTCAAGTTAAAACTTATTTAAGTCAGGACGATTTTTGTATCTAACATACAACCTTGGTCTTCACAAATATGATTTCTTTTGTAAAATTATCATTGATTATTCATGAATTTTAATTATTAGTAATATAAATGGAAACTAGAGAGTAAACTCAGTATAGGCTGCATCGGTGTTTGATATAAACAATAGATAATATTATTAATAATGAAATTTGTAACAGTACTGTTTAAAAAACTCATGAATAATTAATAAGACATTTTCAAAAGAAACCATGACCATGAAGAGTGTTGTATATTCTAATTTGCATAAGTTTTAACTTGTAATTTCATGGAGAAATTTATTTTAATCTTGAAGATTTTGGTAAAATATGAAGAATATTATTTAATTAATTAATATAAGCTGACCTAAACGTTTTTTAAATCATTTACAGCATTCGTGTCCATGTTGTATCGGCTATACAATGGCATGCCTTTGGCTTGTGATTGTATCTGCCGATACAATTAGGCCACTCATGTTGTAAACATTACAAAAAATGTTGACTTAATTAACTTTGCTGACATTTTGAGCTTTAGCCCTTCATCAGAGTAATTTAAAAGGGCTCTGACGAAGTGCTAAAGCTCGAAACGTCAGTAAAGTTTTTTACGGTGTTATAAATTTCATTATATTACCTATCATGTATAAGTAATATATATAATATCAGCGGCTGATCTGTATTAGGATTATTATGCAACAGCAAGTTCAGCTTTTATTTTATCTTTACAGATGATGTAGCGTCTCCAGATTGTATAAATGATTTCCATGCACATTTCAATCAAAAGCAAGGTGGCTGGAAAATGTTGCTTGATCCAGCTGTTAAAGATATGGAGATTAAACACCTAGAAGAACTACTTGCTGGTAAACCAGAGGATGTCACAGTAGCAAATCATGTCAGATATGACTTGAACTTCTTGACACCTTTGTGCTTGAAAGTGCGAGTGAAGGTTTGTAACATTTAAAAATAACAAATACTAAATAAATGAATAACATTTTCACAGTTGTAACACAGCGACATGGTTCTTCTGTATGGTTCTTCATCTACTGTAGTAAACTCGACACATTCAGAATACTTGCTGTTGTGCTGTGTGCAATTATGAAGCATGATTGGCAGAACTCAGCTGGTCATTACAAGTGTGTTAAGAAAAGCATGATGTTAAGCAGAGAGCTACAATTCTCAATACTCCAGTCCCACATTATCTATTGCTGCTGTACTACTTAATTAACAAAAGGGGCAATTTTCCACAGGCTAAGCCTCCATTTATTTCTAAAAATTCATAAATCCCAAGCAAACCTAAAAAAATGTTGTCGCTTGACAGTAGAAAGCACATTTGAATAATTTACTCTGAATTGAAGCTATATCTCTGTGCAAATGCAGCTTTTGTCAAATAGTACAGCTGCTGAGTGCTCATGTAGATATAAATTGGAGCTGGCTGCTATTATAACTGTAACACTTCTTCAGTGAACAGTAGTTTAAGTGATTGTTATGTTGATATTTTTGATTTAATTCTTTCAGTTTTTTCTTGATTTGGAAGGAAACCCAAATATCAAATTTGCAGAAGAAGACATCGATATCAGAGAAGATACTAGTTTGCCATCTTCAATATACTTGATGTGTGATGATTTTTACCACAGAGCTAAGATAAGCATTGCGATTCCTTCTAAATTGATGGATGTCCGTATGACTCTGCGAACAGGTATTAATTAAAAGTGTTTGTTGCACACACTTTACAACCCATTACACCCGAGCCAGGGGACTCAGAGAGCTTCAGAGGTAAAAGTACCGGATATATATGCTTGTTGGGAATTTCCAAAAAACACACCTAAAAGATTACTGTAAGTCCTTAAAAACAATGCAAAAAAACATAATCTAAGAGATACAATAACTCAATTTTTAATTTTAATACCCATCATCATCATCATCATATTCCTTCATCATTGTCATCATCGATATTGTGATTATTTCCATTATAATTGTTCTCATCATCGCTATAAATTTCATTGTTATCGTTACAATCATCATCCACATCATAATCAATCATCATCATCATCACTTCATCATTATCATCAACACCATTGTGATTATTTACATCAGTTTTGCTCTTATCATCGCTATTATTTTCATTGTCACTATCATTATCATCACCATTATGATTATTTTCATCGTCATCATCATTACTTGATCATTATCATCATCGCTATTGTGATTATGTGCCTTATAATTGTTCTCATCGTCACTATCATTATCATCATTACCATTGTCAGTGATTATTTACATTGTTCTTATGATCACTATTATTTTCACCATCATCATTATTATCATCATCCATCATTATTATCATCATCGTCATCATATTCATTGTTTAATCGTACCATCTGGTCTACCTTAGATTAATCATTTGTTTCCCATTAATAGTTTTACCAAGAAAGATTCATAACGAAAATGAAAAGGAGCATGAAGAGATTCTGAAGAAGTACTTTGACAAAATCACAATCAATAAGGACGACAGCAAATTAGTCTTTCCAGATGAGAATTTACCTGAAGGTTTCTCGTTACAATTTTTGCGTAATTTTTTACTCGTCGTTCATATAGACATCAACAAGGAGAAGAGAGTTTCAGTATGACTCTTTCAGATGAAGAAGAAATGGATGTCATTCATGTTGAAAATGTCTTGAACAAAAAGGTAATATGGCTTGATGATTATAAACCTCTCGTTTCTTGGTACGTAGGTTTTGACATTTTGGATGCATATATTGTTTCAACTACTATACTAAGATGGACAATTTGTCCTAAAGCTTGGTCGCTTTTGTTTAATTAAAAGGTAGTTGAAACAATGTATGCATCCAAAAAGATTATAAACCTATTTCAACATTCAGTGTCACAATCAAATAGGCCCTTTGCAGCTGGAAGTCACGTGACCTCGTCTACAAGGACCTGGGTTTTAAGAACCTGTTAGGCTAAAATAGACCCCCCCGTACGGACCTTTTTAGCCTGACAGAGACAAAACACAGCCTTAATCTGGCCCGAACACCGTTCTGATGGCAGAACGTGAGCCAAACATGAACCTGACAAAATCCAATTCAGGTTCTGAGCTAACGAGCCTAACACATTATGGCTGATGTTACGGTCCTGAACAGTCGGACAACACTCTAACATGAACCCAACACAAGCCTAACACCGATATAAAATCCGAATCAGGCTTTGAGCTAACGAGCCTAACACATTATGGCTGATGTTACGGTCCTGAACAGTCGGACAACACTCTAACATGAACCTAACACAAGCCTAACACCGATATAAAATCCGAATCAGGCTCTGAGCTAACAAGCCTAACACATTATGGCTGCATGTTACGGTCCTGAACAGTCGGACAACACTCTAACATGAGCTTAACACAAGCCTAACACCAATATAAAATCCAATTCAGGTCCCTGAGCTAACGAGCCTAACACATTATGGCTGATGTTACGGTCCTGAACAGTCGGACATCACTCTAACACAAACCTAACACAAGCCTAACAACGATATAAAATCCGAAATATTAACACTTGTGAATCTATCTAATTAGCGTGTGAAACGGAAGTTTTTTCTTTATGCGCATAAATTATCGTTGATAAATCGTCGTGTGATCACGTTTTTAACCAATCATTTTTCTGATTTTTTTCACGTGATAAAAGTCACGCTAAATTGTAAAATTACGACTGTTGCGAGCACCTCAATGGCGTCGTTCACACGGTATAAGTTAGCTTTAGTGAGCTCTTTAGTCAACATTTTGCAATGATTTAAGCAAGGAAATTGCAAAACAATCTTGTTGGTTTGTATAATAGTAGGTGAGTTTTGTAATAAAGTCATTTAACACAAACTATTAACGTGAATTTGTTCTTAAAGTTTTAAATATGTCCGCTAACAATGAGGTTGATTTAAATGTACTTTTTCACCCTGATGACAAAGAAGATTTCGAAGGTTTTGGTCCTGATGAGATCCAAGAAGCTTTTCAGCAGTATTTAGGGTGAATGAGTGAAGAAGACAGCGATGAAGATGAGGAAAATACCGATGATAATGCTTGCGAAGTGGAATGGAAAAGTGACTCCGTAAACGATCAGCCGGAGTTTACCGCGAATTCAGGTCCAAATGAACAGCTACCAGATAACGCAGAACCAATTGATTATTTCAATCTATTCTTCACAGATGAATTGATGCAAATTATAACAATTCAAACCAATCTCTTTGCTGAGCAAACGTAACTGTCAATGCTGAAGAAAAAAGGGCACCGAATTCGAGGATGAAGGCATGCAAGCATGGAAACCAACAATATATATATATATATATATATATATGTATGAGAAAATTACCGCCTGAATCAGGCCTGACTACGGCCTAATTATTCGCGATGATTGACAGTGCTCTTTCAATGCTCTTGTCATGCTCTTGTCACGCTCCGATCGCTTTTTGCAACGCTTTAAATGTTAGGCCCTTGTTATGCTCTTTTTCGCCCGTTTTATGCTCTATTTTATGCTGTGTTCATGCTCTTTTTTGCTCTTGTTAGGTTTTCTGACTTTCGCTCTTGTTTGGTGTTGTTAGTTTCGTGTTCGGCTGATTTGTCCGGCCATTGTTAGGCTCGTGTTCGGTCAGACATTTCCGTACGGGGGCCTCCACATAAGAAATACAACTATTTCAATAATCGTTGTCACAGACGTAGGTACAATCTACACTCTGAAGCCTGCAAAGAATGTCGGTAACATGAACATAAATTGTTGGTTTATTACTCGTTTTTTTAATAAACATTTATTTCATCATCTTCTACTGCAACAGCTAGTTGCTGGTCATATAACATAAACACACGCATGCATGAATAAATCAAGAAGAGAAGAAAATACCGACATCCTTTAATTAGCAGGCTTCAGAGTGTGGACTGTAGCTTTGATTTGCGACAACGATTTTTGAAATAGGTCTATAAGAACCTATTTAGGCTAAATTGAAAAATGCAGGTTCTTATACGCGGGCTATTACTGTAGGTGTTTCACGGTATCTATAGCATGCAATCTAATATCTATATGATCAAGTGATGTTTGGTGTTGGTGATGGTGTGCTAATGTAAACAGTGATTGTGATATTATATATGTATCAAATGTAGCTCATGTTTTTCCTTCTTCTTTTTCAAAGACTGATATCCATCTTCACAATGATAAATGGGATCAACTATTGACAAGTGGAGACTGGAAACCAGAACAAATTGTTGACACACTGCCTACATTTTTGAGTGTTTTGAAAAGTGTCCAAGCTAACATTTCAGCTCCTGAGGATGATGAGTAAATCTCATTTCTACTGGTATCTCCATTCTAAATGTTGTAACCAACAGCATCAAGCCATTGAAGAACTCAGTATTATACTCCCATGTGGAGAATTGTGTGCAGTGAAGTGAAATAATGAATAGAATGGAATGGAATAGAATAGGATAGAATAGATCAAAATAGAAGGGAAGGGAATAGAATGGAAGGGAATATAATCGAATAGGATAGATCAAAATAGAATGGAAGGGAATAGAATTGAATAGAATAGAATAGATCAAAATAGAATGGAAGGGAATAGAATAGGATAGAATAGGATAGATCAAAATAGAATGGAAGGGAATAGAATTGAAGGGAATAGAATAGAATGAAATAGAATAGATCAAAATAGAATGGAAGGGAATAGGATAGATCAAAATAGAATGGAAGGGAATAGAATTAGAATAAAGTAGAATTAGAATAAAGTATGAGGAGAGAAAGATAGATGGAATCATCTCTAAAAAGTTATAAAATTGTTTTATTTTTATTTGCTTGTAGATATTATGATATTTTATTTCATGCATAAAGTATTTGCTCTCAATGTATATTACATTTTAATGCAATCAATATTAATTAATAAATAATTATGGATTTATATGTAGTTTTTTATATTAAAAAATAATGGATAATTGAAGAAATTATAGAATTAGATGGAATAAATGACGCAATAAAGACAGCAAATCTCTTTTACAAATAAAATTTAAAAAATTCCGAGTGATCTTGCAGTGTGTGTTGGGGTTCCTGTGTTGCCAAATGCGTCCCAGTGCTGCATGGGGAATCCCCGGATTTGTGGGCTTCCTGTGTACTTACAATATGCTCGACTAATGAGAAGTGATTGTTTTGCTTTATAATTTAATTTTGGATATTACGATTTATGTATTCGCTATAAAGTTTTACTGACTACTATTTTTATTTGAACCGGTATCCATCTAGGATATGTTGAGAATTGTATGCATGCTGCCTGCGATGAGGTCGGTCTGCGGACTATCGTGTCAGAATAAAAAACACGAGTGACGTCATTGTGTTGGGAAGCATTGCATTCGGGTTTAATATTTAATTGTGTTTCCTCTACAAACTGAGGGGGGGAAAATGACTAAAAGACTTCCTGAATCTTAAACTGAATGTAAAAAGGTAAGACTTTATTGTAATATTGTCCGGTAAGTGTCTTTTTATGCTAAATTTAATTTCATAGAATATCGAGAAACTATCATAAAGTTTCGATCATGAGTTAAACTTCTTGTAAAACTTATTATTGTCGTCTCTAAATCTTCATTCGTTGTCAATTTTGGTTAAATGTCAGTGTTTGAGCTTTAATTCTAAGTTATCCCTTAGCAGTTTGAGCCTTCTTGTTTCATATTATTTAGTCATTGGCTGTATTTCGTTTCATTTTGAATTCTACAACGAAATGCAATCGATTGTGTCTATTAAAAATGGAAAGGAATCGGTTTTAAGGTAGTTACGGACTCTTGCTACTGCGCATCTCGTTTTTCATCATTTATTTGCGGTTTTTTTGAAACTTTTTCTAAATAATATCTTAATTTGAATCATTATCTATAACTTAAGAAAGTATTATGTCATTTCATGCAACTTTGGAGGTAAAATGGGACATTTTTCGAAACATGCTCAGATTTTCACTACCTGACATGGTCGCTGTTTTGTCTTAAAAAAACAAATTTACAACTTTGTAAAAATGAAAAGATGAAAATATAATTTTAACGTCTTTAGTCGTAAAACTAATACAAAATAGGTTTAAGGGTTTCTGGAGATGACAAGGATAATTTGACAAGTGTCAAGCAGATGTTTAAAGTACAAGAACCCAGTCCCACGCGGACTGTTATTGTGTTTTTTGACAAAAAAATGGATTTGGTCGCATAGAACTCGCTTATTAGTACGGGGACCCCCAATTTTTTTTCTTTTTATTCAAGACTGCATTTATTGTTCTTACGATTTAGAATAAAAAATAAAATATTCATGTTTTGATTTTCTGAAATTTTACAAATCACACAACTCTATACACATGTAGAGTGCGCAATTGGCGTAGAATTGTGCTTCAATGGTTCACTTATACCCATATTTGGAAATGATTCAATGATTTTTACGACAGGAAATGTTAGATAACCCTTAGATCTATCGTTTGATATAATCTTATGCTTTTCCTAGCAGAATACGTTTGCATTCTATTGACTGTTTGAATAGGTACTTTTGAGCAAATTATTGCAAATACCTTCCTTTACTATATCTTATAACTCTTTTACCAATACGGTGACCCCAATATTTTTTTACATTTTTTGACTTGCCTAAGAATGCATGATCTATAAATGACAGGATTTATCAAAAAATTCATGTAAGAAATCCAAGTATCCGATACTACCTTAAATCGATTACAAACTTGCAGTCGAACGACGAAGTTGATCTTTATATGGCTGTAAAAGACATTCGTTAAAATTATCACAAAAAGTTGTTTGGAATCAATCCTTCTGTGACTTACAAAGCTTTGTGTGATCATGACCCTATAGTTGCTTCAATTAACTGCATGTCTCAAGATATAAACTTCTCAAGCCCTCTATACGTCTATTATCTTTTATAAAATAACTAAACTTTTAATAAAGTTTTAATATTACATGACTGTGCGTAATTGAGATAGGGTATTTCTCAAGTTACGTGCTTCGAGTTACGCGCTTCGAGTTACTCGCTTTTCGAGTGACATGCTCGCCACACCCATTTTGACATAAACGCTTAACTTGGACTTGAAATAATGAAAAACAATATTTTGGAGTTACGAGCTCTTGTTGTAACTCGAACTTGAAACAGCGAAACAATATTTTCGAGTTACGCGCTCTTTTCATAACTCCAACTTGAAACAGCGAAACAATATTTTCGAGTTACGCGTTTTTAAAAAAAAAGTAAACATTAGAAAGCAATATAAAAATACCAGAGAAACCTGATTTATTCCTAAAAAAATAGAAAGTTGATGACTGCTTTATTACTATTAGCTGCAACAAACTCGTTTTTTTTACTTAAATATTGCTAAGCCAGTACAATCTGGTTTCGTGTTTTAAAATATCAATTAGCACATAGATATGTTTTCGCGTATCAAAATATAACTAAGTACGATCTTTAATTAGAAGTTGTTTCTTCCATGTTAAATTAAATGTAATTTTATTCCAAGCTTTCGGAATTTACGGCATTTGTCAAAATGGGTGTGGTCTCAGCAAAATGGGCGTGTCCGAGCACATAGCTCAAAGCGCGTAACTCAAGTTTTTCCTTCCCTGTACGTAATTTCAATTATGTGAGCAATATAATATGTTTGTTAACTTGTTTGTTTGTTAATTTGTTTAATTTATTACTTGTTTGTTTGTTTTTTGTTTGTGTAAAATTTATATTAAAGTTATTGTGAACCAGTTTAAGCCACAAAACTGGCTGATTTTTTTATGTAAAGATCAATAACACTTTAAGAGCAGATGCCGGTAATTATCAAACAAAATTTACATTTCGTGGCAAACCTCGAAAAATCAATTTCACTCAAATTTTGTCCAGATATAGTCTATTTTATTACTAAAAGCCCTATCAAGGTTTCAAGGCAAAATATTTTTTAGTACCTACAAGCACCAATGCTCAGCCAAACCCACCTGGATCTACTGGTCTACCTACAAGCACCAATGCTCAGCCAAACCCACCTGGATCTACTGGTCTACCTTCAAGCACCATTTCTCAGCCAAACCCACATGTCTTCATATTCTGGATTTTTTGATTCTCCGACTGCACACATTTAAAAAAATTGAAATTGTTTGCATACATTAGCCATGTTAGCGTGACACTTAAATGGTTTACTTGACGATATAACTTAAATACTTTCAGTATATAAGGCCAAAATTTAATTTTAGCACTAAAGTTTCACTGTGTTTTTAATATGATACACATTATCATACTTGATGGTGATTTTTGAACGTCATTTGCGTTAATTTCAATCACGAAAGAGTTGTACATATTGTGTTTTTAATTATATCGATTCTATAAACACATGCATGAACGTCAGGATAAGCTTTAAAATATTTCTAGTGGTTTTCTTCGCTACTTTCATCACTTCGTTTAGAAAAATTAAGAATACTTATTCAAAACTTTTATAGCATAAAATAATAATGTTCTTCTGAAAAGTATACGCTGGAATATAATCAGATACGAAATGATCTGGCGAGATGAGATAGAATAGAACTAGACGCTCTATGAGCGTGAAGTCGGGCTAGTCATAAAATCAACACAGGAGGCTAAACAATTCTAATTTTACGATAGAATCAGGGCTCCCAGGATTATGCGATTTTTTTCAGCAAATTATGCACTATTTTTGGGCAAATTGCAAAAAAAATCGACGGATTTTTGCTGTGAAAATGTAAAGTTTATGGCGAAAAAGATTAAATGCATCTTCTGTGGTAAGAAAAAACATAGTTTATTGATGTATTGATCAAAATTTTCGAAAATTATGCGCTTTTTTTCAAGATTATGCGCTCAGAGCCAAATTATTCACTTTTGCAACGGCACGTAATTTCGGGAGGCATGTAGAATGAACATTCCACGTGACTTTGGGCTTCCTGTGTTCATTCCCAAAGCATCATGGGGCCTATACGCGACATGACAGATAGATAGATACATACATACATACATACATACATAGATTGACTAAAAGGTAAACCTAGATTCGGGCCCTCTAGCCCGACTAAAAAACTGGTACAGTAGACCGGTGAGACGAGAGAGATAAGATAGTATAGGATGAGATGAGATGAGATGAAACAAAAACAATTTAGAGGAGAACTAGAAAGGGCGAGATGAGATGGAATGAATTGGCATAAAAAATATTAAAAGTAGTTGCTGCATCCGAGAGCATGTGAGAACTGAATTTATCAGTTAAACTAGACGCTCTAGGAGCGTGAAGTCGGGCTAGTCATAAAATCAACACAGGAGGCTAAACAATTCTAAGTTGGGCTTCCTGTGGTCGTTCCCTAAGCATCATGGGGGACTATACTCGACATGACAGATACATAGATACATAGATACATAGATATATACTAGATACATAGATTGACTAAAAGGTAAACCTAGAGCCGGGCGCTCTAGCCTGACTAATAAAGCTCGATTGAATGATTGATTGCAAATCAGCTGCATTCAAGACTAATTAAAAGAAATTCGAAACTCCCTGATATTTGAAAATAATACCTTAAAGGAGTTTATTTGTTATAGCACAGAGCGCAAAAGGTAAACTTTTTGCATTCTTCTCAGTTTGAACGGGAAAGCTGTCTGGTATAATAAGGCTTGTGAAAAATCGTTTAGCAGAAAAAAAGTGTGTACAAAGTATGTGAATAACAGGAGCAAACAACGTGCTATATTGATTCACCTAAAATTAATAAATAATTAATATAGTTAATTGAAAAGATTTTGTTGCACTCAAGTCAAATCATATTTTTATTAAGATTATTAAAATTGTCTTGTTTCTACCATACTGACTTTTCTGACACTTTATTATTTTGAGGAAATCCGCTGACCGGAAAAATACATACTTCCAAAAAGGCCAACGTATATTGAGACTCGTTCTTGCTTTTAAAGAAGCTATTTCTCATTAAATAACTACGATACACCATTACGAAAGGTTTGAATTTACTGAAAACATGTAAAAGAGTTTTGAAATTGTAATAGCTTGTCTAATTCATAACAGATACTTTAATATCTGTTTAAAATTAGTACAATTGCTCAGTAAATCAAATTTCACTTCGATTAAATTGTTAATAATATAGTCGTGAACCACATAAATAATGAAAACAATCGGATTGAATTTAAGTAATAGTTTCTTTTTATGACAATATGAAAGGCTTTGCAACCATTAAAAACAATCGCTTGGCTGCCTTTATTGTAAACAATTAGACTAATGAATGATACAGTCATAAAGACATCATATAGAGTCCGTTTGTTTTATACACTTGTTTGTTTAAGTTGTCTTTCATTATTAATATTGTTAATACGACCTATAATGTCTTTTCAATGTGCCTTTGGACATTTTTGAGATGATTTTGTATTTTATTGATTGTTTTGAAATTTTCCAAAATATGCAAATTTTTGAAAATGAGTATGTTGGACACTTGACTGTGAAAAACATATTTAATATCCCAAACATTTTATTGCTTTTAGACAGAGTTAAAGGATGGTATTCAATAGTTATGTCTCAATTTTGCTGTTATCTTGTTGATCATGGGAGATATCACTCACAAAATAGCCCAAAATGAGGTGTGGTTGAAAAAGTGAAAAACTCATCTTCTTCTCGGTGTTGCCATGACAACCAGCCTTACGGTAGAGTCTTGCAATATACATGGTTGGAAAGCCCATAGTCACTTTAATAAGCAGTAGAGATATAATTTTGCTTGAGGTTGTTTTTATAATTTTATGAGAGTTCAAAGTTTGGGTTGAAAATTCCATGTTTTAGCTGAAAATGGCCTAAAACCGAGTGTGAACGATTTATTGTCCCAAACTTAGTAACTAAAGACATATATGTACATGGATGGTTTTGACAGTTTTTGAGCGCTATTTGTTTAGTTATTGTAAGTCACATTGCCACACATTGAGTGATTCCTTCTAACACTCAAAACTACAAAGTACAAAATATATCTGTAATTTTCTCGAAATCAAACATACAGATTTCTTTAATTCTTTGATATTTTGAGTGCCTAATGTTGTAGTTTACTGTGGTGGTAGCCGCTTTTCGAGATCTCATCGCGTTCGTCTACAATTTAAGCGCAACTGATTTCCGTTTTTCCTGTATATCGCTGCTATTAAAATACAAATCTAAAAACAAAGTATATTGTTTTAAATTTCAGTCTAAGACTGATAATCTGTAAAAGTTTCAGGTCAATCGAAAATTGGGAAGTTTGTCAAAACGACGTTTAAAACGGCCTGGTGTGGCTTTCCGAAAACTATAGTGATCCACCTTAAGTATTTCAAACAACATATCTTTAAGTTTAGACTTTTGAAGAACAGTCTGTTTGATAATATCTTCAGATGAGTTGGAATCTCATTCCAAATTTTGGCTCCAATATATATGAGAGAATTAAAGCATTTTTTTGGATGTTTAACCTGGATTTCGTGATGCAAGCTGAACTCTTTCTATTGATATTCCTTGATCTTCATGAGTAATCTTCTTAAAAAATTGTATTTTAAATTCCTTTCCCAAATTATGCTCTTGCAATTAGTTGTATATTTCTTAGTATTAACAGTTTGGGAGATGTTTGCATACATTTAGTACAATATTATCCAAAAAGGCAAATGTCCAATATTAATAAGTGGAAAGCTTTTGACTGAGCATATTTCAAATTGCTTCATGGCATAAACTCATTTAGTTGCTTATGTTTCAAACTTCCATCATGCAAGCACCTTTTTGGCCAATGAACACACACATACATCACAATTATTGATGAAAATGTATGCATTATAAATATCTAGCTAATTATTAAAATAAATCTCTGTTTTCTATGCTTATAGCCATGGAATTAGTTCTCCCTCTTCCCTCACCTCGTGATAAAGATCTTTTGATATTCATTATCCATTGTTTGAAAGAACAAGGTGTTCAAAGGGAGAGGATAATCATTGACAAAATTAGAAATGAAGCTCAGATATATGGTGGATCTGAAGCCGAAATTGCTGCAGGCAAAGACCAAGTAAAATGTTTAATTGTAAGTACAACAATAATATTGTTTGTTAACTTTATTATAAACTTATTAATTTAGTCCAAGAAAAATTGGAGAAGAATGGACCATGGAGAAGAATGTTATTCTTGTTAAAGAGGGGGCCGTAAGGGGGTGTTTCAGCCCCCCTCTCCCCGTCATCCCCCCTTATGATCAAGTGGGCTTTATTTTTTGATATATATCAAAGTTAAAGTCAAACAGTCATTGAATTCCACAATAAATATATCAAGTGGTATAGTCATTGATAAGTGATTTACCTAACGTTTTTATTATTTTTTCTTGTTCAACAGCAAGATTATTATCTACTTGACAAGCAACATGGAAAGGTAAATTATTATGTCAAGCAGTGTACATTTTCTCCAGATCAGAGCATCAGCTGCCAGTGTTTTCATGGACTAACTGACTTCTGGAGCACCAGCTACCTTTTCCACACACACACAAAAGATATTAGCTGTTTAGTTATAGTACAGGTCGCAGATCTTGTTCAAAAACAAAAACTTGACCCAAAAGCTTTCAATCCATTGTTTGAAATAATGTGCAGGCAATTGAAATGAGAGATATTATTTTATCCACATCCACTGGATATGAGTCATCTCATGCTCTGATTGGTTCTTCTACTACTTTAGCTTCGTCAGGCAATGCTCCCTCATCACCTGGCTAATCTAGGTGATGAGGGAGTGTTGCATGATGAAGCTAAACACAGCTCCTTTTTCCGTTATTATTTTGGCATTGTTTTCATCTTACATTTTATTTATTAAGAGTGAATGGTCTGATCCCAGGTGTAATCGATGTAGATGAGGCATGATCGTCCAGGGTGGTGTAGTCTTGAGAAAGACTGATGGTGTTGATGTCTGACGTTTCGACAACCTGAGCGGAAGTCATCTTCAGAGTAAAGAAAATGAAAAGACAGTGGTGTTATTTATGTGTCTGGTTCGTCGGTAATGTTGTTGTTGATGCGTGGGTAGGTGTTAGTCATTGTGTTAGCGGAAAGCTTGAAGTCGTTAATGAGTCTATTGTAGGAAGCCGGTAGTGTTATGCAACGGTTAAGTGGCTTTTGTTTATTTATTTATTTTATTTATTATTGTAATGATTGCTGCTGAAAATGCAGTTCATAATTACACAGCAATTTCACTTTCAAGTGACATGCAAATATCACTCGAACCATACATCTGCCGATCATCCTCAAAACTAAGAGATTCAATCATTGCTCTAAACCCCCAAAACAAAGATATTTCATGCTTTACCCAGGGAGGTCAGGAGATTATGTCCAAAATCTAAGACGGCAGAGCTGGCATGTATTGTACATGTGCCATTCATAAAAGTATCACCGACTTAGTCTAGTATTAAATAGATGTCCCTAATTTAAAACACCAAAGCTGAGGACTTCAATGTTATTCTTTCTTTTTTCCAAGATGAATACCACAGATCGGAAAACAAAAGTTGATATCCCTTGGGACAAAGTGGGATTAGTCATAGGCAAGAAACATTGTAACATACAAAGGATCAAACAGGAAACAGGAGCAGAAATTTTTGTAGGTAAAGATGCAATCTATGTTGGTGGAGACGATGAAAAGCGCAAGAAAGCAATACTAGAATTGAAAAACATTGCAGTAAGTATAATAATAGTAATTTAGTAATTATTTAGCAATTATTCGCCGAAGGCGAAGTGGTTATCAAGGAATATTTACCAGCAGCGATTCTTCGAGCCGCTCAGTAAATATTTTTATTGATAATCACTGAGCCTGAGGTGAATAATTGTTTTAGTATATACATGATTCACAACCGAACAAAAAAAAATTAAAAAAAAATTTTTGTATAAATTAAGAAATTTATTGCATAACATTAAAATAAAGCGTGACAAGGCGCACGAACGTTGAACCTCGTTTTCTATGAATTCAAATTTGTTTATGTTTAAAATGCCGTTTTACCTTGAAAAACACTTAAACCAAACTTTGTAGCTTTCTTTGTGTTTTGTGGAATTGCGTTTTGTTGAATTTTTTCAATTTCTTAATCGGTAATTGTTGCAAAACCAGACGCCATTTTGCCGAGAAGAAATATTCCGAGCTTGAGCAGTGAATATGGTCTCAGATTCCGAGATAGCTAGCCAATGAGAGAGCGCGTTCTTATGAGGTTGTGAATCATGTATATACTAAAGTAATTTATTAAAATATTTATAGCACATTATTATCCAACACTCTCTGAAGGTGCTTTACAATAAAAACAGTAAAACAATCTTTCAATAATTATGTAATGCAATGCAATGCTGCCAATGCATTGTATGTAATGTAATGTTGTGCTTATGTAGTGCATTTCACATCTTGCAATGGTAAGGAAATTAATAGTTAGTATGTATTAGTCAATGAGGCCATTAAAGATGCAAACTATGTACAGTCATACTCCAATCTCAGCTGAATGCCTGTCCCACTGCCCATCCGCCCGTACACCCGCCCAGTCCCGCCCGTCCGCCTGTCTGGCTAAGCCTGCCTGCCTTAAAGTAAGTCAATAGCGCTCTTGCTGGTGCTTTACAAATTTCTTATTATTATTATTATTATAATTAACAGTTTGGTAAAAAGAACAAGAGACATGATCAGGTATTAATTATATGAAGTGTTCTTTTATTGTTTGACCTTTTCAATTTCATTTTTTCGAGTTTACCCAAACTTACAAAAATAAAGTAATTATTAATTACACATTTTAATATTATTTATCAAATTCATGAATAATTAATGATCTATTAGTCCAATCATGGTTGTCCATTGTAGTCACATGTACAGACCTTTAAATCCCAATAAAGGATTGATGTTTTATGCATCAGTTTCATTAACTTAGATGTGCATGTCAAATACTAGACTGCGAACAGTCCTTCTTTTCCCCCCAGATTCCGATGAAAACGAGAGAAAAAATGAGCATTTAAATAGAACATGGACGCACAGGGATTGGGGGCGAAAAGGGGGAGGAGCGATGAATAAAAGGAAAAGTACAACTTTACCTCTCCATTCCTACCTCCCCCAACTCACCCCCAATCTCCGCTTGCTCGTTTTATGAAGGTTTAAATTTTCTGAATCTGGAGGAAAAAGTAGGGACTGCTCGCAGTCTAGTCAAATACATATTAATTAGGTATACGGTTAAGACCAGATTAATTAAAGTATATATTATAAATCAATCTTCTGAAGTTGTCCTTTAGTATAAATATATATTATATATTATAAAGTTTTCTTAAGGGTAGTTTCCTTAACTCAATATTTTCAAATTATAATTTATTAATCATTATTATTATTGTTATTATTATTATTTTGACAATAAAGTTCTGCGATAAGACATCAAATTTTACAAAGATTTTACACGATGTTTTGACGTTATCAAACACCATTATCAAGTGAAAATGATAAACTTATAACATGAATAATAATGAGTTAAAAAAATTACCTTTATCTTAGTTTATTGTACTTTTAACTCATTATTATGTCTTATCGCAGAACTTTATTGTCAAATGTATTTCCAAACCTTTACTTATACAGATTATTATTATTATTTTTAAGGTGAAAAACACAGAAGGAATGACAAAAGTTGGTATCCCTAAGAGGTTCATTGGTTTAGTTATAGGCAAGGAACATTCTAATTTAAGAAGAATCAGAGAGAAAACAGGAGCAGACATTGTTGACATTGATGGAGCAATCTATGTTGGTGGGAGTGATGATCAACGCAGGAAAGCAACAATAGAATTGAAATACAATGTAGTAAGTTTTAAACACAAAAGCTTCAGTTGATTGATTGGTATTACCAGTCATTTCGCACAAATGCACTTTCGCCCAAGTCATTTTGCCTACAAAAAAGGTGTTTCACACCAATCGTTTTTTCCTCCATATATCAATTATGATAATATATACATTGTATTCATTTGACATTATTACTCTTATTATAAACTCATTAAAAATCAACTGAGTTGACATTCAGAACAAATACAAGGTCAACCAATCAGAATTATGGATTCAACATCATATATTGATTAGCATTTCCCATTATTCTGCCAAGAAACTTTATGAAATACGAGTTCTTCTTTCTTTAAATAAATTGTAAATGCTAGTCAAACTCATGGTGGGATTATATTTCAATCAACAAGAAAAGTCTACATAATTGTATATACTCGGAAAAAGCTCAAAAAATGCAAAAAGGCAATCAACTCACCTGGCATAAATATGATTTAGCTTATAATGTTATTGATCAATCAAATACCAAATAATTATATAATTTTAACGATAACAATATAATGAATTTCTATTTTGCAGTATAGTGCAATTTACAAAAACGACACACAGGAGACGTTTACTCTTGATAGATTTGATTTTGTTGATGGTACTGGCCCAGAATGTAACTACAGACTTATTAATAAACCAACTGATTGTCCAACAACTCATTTGCTTCCACATGACGATTTTTACACAATTGATAAAGTTGATGAAGACGAATACAACAAGGTAAGATATTAAATCATTAATATGGTGATGATGATCATAACAATAAAGATTTGATGAATCATGATCAATCTTTGTGACTTATTGATTTGATGATATTGTTAAATAATTTTCAAAATTTCTCACATTTATAAAATATCTGATAAAATCTTTTGACTGTGACAATAAAATGCACCCGGGAAAAAGCACCTTTTGTCAAATAGTCCTACAGCATGAAACTGGAGTATTGTGTATATGTGTTATCTTGGTGTATTTCTCTATCTCCAGATAGACAATGGTGAGATAGACATGAAAGATTTGGAAAGCACTGTGACCAAAGTACTGCAAAAAATACAGCAAACCGTAACTACAGATGGTAGCAGTACATACCCAAAGTCTGACTTTTGGCTTCATTTTGGGCATGTTTTCATTGCAGGAAAAGTTGATGAAGGTAATGGTTTGAGCAAAGTTAATATGATGAACTGGTTATATATCATTTAACTGATTGTTTGTTCACTTTTCAGTCCAAACGTAACCCTGCACAAAACACAACAATTCTTAATATATATATTTTAGTAAGTCAGCCAATGAATCCATTGTGGTCAGGTCAGTTAAGCATTATAAATGAATGTAAAACAAAAGATTGTGCACATGATGCAGTCATGCACAACCAATTACTCAACATCAATGTTTACTTCTTTGTCAGCACCAAGTTTTCCAGGTTTCATAACCAGTCCCCTATATATATTAACTCTGGAGCGAGGCTGAAAAACACAACTCCACACAATTCAAGTAGTCAAAAAAGATTACTGGCTGGCTTTTAAGGCCTTTTCAAATATGCATTTCTTTAATTTGTTTCATAATTTTTACTTTATATTCAGCTGAACAAGGAGAAACATACTCATTGGATGACTTTCAAAAACAGCTCAACCAAGAAAAGGGCTGGAAAATGGTTTTTGATACAGCTGTTGAGAATATGGAAGTTGATGGCTTGGAGGAGGCTCTGGCAGGCAATGAATACATGGGCATCCCTCCTCACACAAGATATGATATTTCATTCTTGACGCCATCTTGTGGTAGAATTCGAGTTAAGGTATGTACACTACCTGGTTGGCTGATGTAAAGTTGTATTGCAGAACTATTATTATGATCATCAACAACAACAAGAACATCATTATAAGTATTATGTTCATTATTATAATATTATTTATCATCATTATTGCCTAGCCTCCTCCACATGCAACTCTCTGGGCTTCCTTTGACTCTGGGCTTCCTGTGGCGGAACAAAAGGTGGGGGAGGGGGGGGGGGGGGTGGTGAGAGAAAAGAAGAGGAGGAGTTTCTTATTACAGTCGAAGCTCCATTAGCGGACGCTCCACTAAGCGGACAGCTCTAGTTACGGACAGCTTTCCAAAACCCCGTTTTTTTCTTCCATACAAACACTGTATTCACACTTTCCATTTAGCGGACATTCTCTTAAGCGGACGCGGACACCTTAAGCGAATCCCAATTGACCTTTTCTATTGTTTTCAAGCTCCCTTAAGCGGACACTCGAAATAGAAATATGCGGAATAAAGTTAATTCAACAACGAAATATTTTTAAGTTTTCACATAATGCCTCACATAGTCGTTCTAAAGCTGAAAACGATATGAATTTTCTTATTGATGCAAAAAGACGTTATAGTTTCCATTGAGTATGATTTCTTATCTCGTGTTAGACTTGTGTTACACCAGACCATAATTATCTAATAGAACAGTTGTTAAAATGTTGATTATTTGAATAACTCGCTTAATCATTGAACCAGACTATTCTTTGTCTTTAATTGCTATTATTGATCTTTAGAAATGCTTTTGTAAGCGCAAAACGAGACTATTTTACGTTATTTACCCGTTTTAAGAACCCTTCCTATTAGGCGGACAGCTCTACTTACGGACACTTTTTTCGTTTCCCAAGGGTGTCCGCTTAATGGAGCTTCGACTGTATTTATTTTTCTTCCTTTCTTATTTGGGGCTCATTCCTCTCCGGTTCGCATGATAAAGGGAACCCAGAAGAGGACAAAGGAAACCCAGCAGACGAGGCTAATTATTGCCATCATACACTAATGGTCACCATAATGGTTATTTAATGTTGACTTTTATATTCCAAGTACAGTGGAACCTCTATTAAGCGGCCAACCTCTATTAAGCGGCCATTTTGGAAAGTTCCAAGGGTGACTGCTTAATAGAGGTAGCACTGTGTTATATTTAAAGTATATATATATCTCCTCTCAGATATTCCTTGATGCAGATAACCAGCCAACAAAGGAACTTATCCATGAATCTATTGCTGTTCGTCCAGCCCATTCATCATCAGCACCATATTTGCTATGTAATCGTTTTTATCACAGAGCAAAAATCAGCATAGCAATCCCATCTAGCTCAATGGATGTCCGCTTGAATATCCGTACAGGTAGTACATCTGTCTGTCCATGTCTTTCAGTCTGTCTGTCTGTCTTGCTTTTTTTTTATCTGTCTGTCCATCTGTCTGTCTGTCTGTCTGTCTGTCTGTCTGTCTGTCTGTCATATTTGTTTTGTTTGTTTATTTGGTTCCTTGCTACATGTAGCTTGTTCAGTTTTTTTGTTTTTTTTTATGTTTTCAATAACGTTTTACAAAAGAGTTTAGACTACAAAAATATATTTTTGGTATTGTATTTCAGTTTCAACATGTTTGAAAAAGACACAACAAGTGCTCAATGAAGAAACTAAACACGAGGAAATTTTAAAAACCTACTTAGACAGGATTGAAATACAAAATGGTGAAATAAAACTACCTGATGATTTACCATATGATTTTTGCATGAATTACATGCGAAAATGTAAACGGCATTTCTATGCCCATGACAAAGGAGAAGAGAGCTTTACTATTGTTATATCAAAAGAGCAGGATATAGATCCTTGGAATGATGGGAAACAGTTTGATGTCAAGGTAAATGATTTCCTGCTAGCTTGTTTAATTGCTTGCTTGGTTGATTGCTTTATTTATTTATTCATTGATTTGTTTTATTCATTTAATTACTTATAAATTTACTTATTTGTTTGTTCATTTATGTATTGCTTGCTTTTCTGATTGTTAGATTATTTCATTGCTTTATATTTATTTATTCATTTATTCATTCATTCATTTATTTGCTTACTTACTTACTTACTAACTTATTTATTTATATATTTATTTATTTATTTATTTATTTATTTATTTGTTTATTTATTTATTTAATTATTTATTTATTTATATATTTATTTATTTATATTTTTATTTATTTTTTTTAGTTGATTTATTAATTAATTTTTTATTCATTCATTCATTCATTCATTTTTTTATTTTTTTATTTTCTGATTGATTGATTACCTCAATGATTGATTGATTGGCTAATTTGGGATTATTTGATTGATTGCCTGATTGATTGATTAATGCCTAATTGATTGGTTGATTGATTGCTTGGTTGCCTGAATAATTGATTGATTGATTGATTTTTTTCTAGACCGATGTACAAATCAAAAGTATTGAAATCAATAAGCTCTTGCGGAGTGAGGAATGGGAACCAGAACAGATCATCAGCAGGCTGCCTACATTTTTATCAGTTGTGAAGGAAATTCAAGCAAATATTTCCGCTTCTGAGGATTGCTAGTGACTACATGTACATGGATACCAAATTGAGATATGGCGACCAATTGAAATATCTGATGTTAATCATCATCATCATCATCAGCAACAACAGTATTTATTGAATTTGACTACCAATGGAGAAACATTTTACATAATATAGCAAAATGCATTAGAATTTCTAAGCATATGATGTTTAGGTTTTTAACAATTTTTTTATATCATAAATTATATATTATAGAATAGATATGCACATGCATGATTGTAGTATAGAAATCATAAGGAGTGCGTTGAACATTGGTCGAATATCGTATATGATTGTATGTACACGATCGTGAATGATCACAGCGTAGAATCCCATCCCATCCCATTGGTCGAATATCGTATATGATCGTATGTACACGATCGTGAATGATCACAACGTAGAATCCCATCCCATCCCATTGGTCGAATATCGTATATGATCGTATTTACACGATCGTGAATGATCACAACGTAGAATCCCATCCCATCCCATTGGTCGAATATCGTATATGATCGTATTTACACGATCGTGAATGATCACAACGTAGAATCCCATCCCATCCCATTGGTCGAATATCGTATATGATCGTATGTACACGATCGTGAATGATCACAACGTAGAATCCCATCCCATCCCATTTGTCGAATATCGTATATGATCGTATGTACACGATCGTGAATGATCACAGCGTAGAATGTATACACCTATTTCAGAAAACGTTGTCCTAGCAACAAGCATCAAGCCAAGACCAAAATGAATGCTGTTTTTTGCTGATAATGTATTGAAATTAAACAAAATTGATTGTTCACATTTTGTTCACATTTTGTAATTAGTTCGAATTCTGTAGGAAACAAATTTGATTTCAATACATTAGTAGCATAAAACCAGCATTTATATCGGTCTTAGCTTGATGTTTGTTGTCTACAACGCAAAGGTTTTGTACAAGTTAACTTAGCGTCCAAAAGTTTCTCTTTTCAAATTGTTTGCTACACCTTTTCAAAATTAAACATCCTGAGAGGTTTTTCAGCCACTTATAAACTTCACTCTTGTCTTCGCTTTGAATATTTCAAAGTGTTTACCGTTTGACAGTCGGCGTGTCTTTTATATTAGGGTCAAATTCTCGCTTTCTGATTGGGTAACTTGTACAAAACTTTAATTGGGTGGCCACGGTAAGGCGCGTTATGCTGTAAAAGCAGCGCTTTTTGAAATAAGTATAGATGTGATCGAAGATAACATTTTTAATGAATATGTTTGCGCTCTATTTCACAGTAGCAATTCGATCATTTTATTGTATGGATTCAGTGTTTGTGCTCTATTCCACAGTAGCATTCTAAATTTTCGCAACTGTCCCCCGGGGGTGAGGGTGAGGGGACTCGGTTGGTAAAAGTATCGGGTATGCTCGTTGTATCTCTTAGGGGTAAAAATCAGCGGTTCAGTATCTTGTAGGGTATCAAAATTTTTGTTTTGAATAAAATGTTACTAAACTTTAACTGTAGTTGTTGTATAGCCTCCTCCGCATGCAACTCTTGACTCTGGGATTCCTTTGTTGACTGTGGGCATCCTGTGGCGGAACAAATGATGGGGGAGGGGGTGAGGGAGAGAGAGAAAAGAAGAGGAGGCCCTTCCTTTCTTATTTGGGGCCCATTCCTCTCCGGTTCGCATGATAAAGGGAACCCAGTAGGTGAAACGTGACAAAGGAAACCCAGCAGGGTTGCATGCGGAGGAGGCTAGTTGTTGTAGTGTATTTAAATACTTTTTGGATGGTTTTATTTCTCCCCCACTAGTAATATATTTACACAAGTAAATACTTGTATGTCTGTTTGATTCGTCATTTAAAGGGAAAATAAAATACATTCGGTTGAACAAAAAGAATTAGAATGTACAAACCCACATTTTTTACTGAACGTTCACGTCTTTTTTTTTCTGAACGTTTTTACCCAGATTTTTTACTGAACGTTTCACGTCTATTATTGCCATTTTCCCCTTTTTGAGCATTTTGAATGGGCTATAGCTCATATAAATCTGTAGTTTTGCATATTTTCATCATTTTCCCGCCACTTCCAAGCTTGCATGGGCCAAAGTTTATTAAATATCAAATATAGTAATGGTTAAATACCTATAGATAGGGTCGTAATACTGATGAATGTAGACTTTTATAGACATAAGATTCTTTAATTGTGCTTCTAATAAAATTATTTCATTTACATTGAAATTGTGGTATTCTATACTAAAATTCTGAATAAAATTCATTCAATATTTTACAGCGCGACTGAGCTAAGGTGCAACTTACTGACGTTTCAGGCGATATTCTACAACATACAGCCATTTCAAAAAACGTAGAATACTGAATAGTACATCCCAAGACCGAAATGCATTCTGGGTCATGTTATTATTTGTTTTTACACTATTTCGTGTCATACCCTCTTTAAATAAAGACTTTATTATTATTATTATTACTATTATTATTATATTTTTTAAAGTAAAATAAATGATAATTAGTTATTTCATTCTTAGTGCATTCCATTCAAAACAATATACCAGCTTGTTATGGGGAGTAAATATCGCTGTATTATATTATTTGTTACAAATCAATGAGACCCACAATACCCTTTGGTCTTGGATGTATAAAATCGACTTAATTAAGGCAGGGAGAAAGTAATTTATTCTAAACAAAATCGGCTGAAATTAACTCAGAGGATTGTAGAGATCAACAAGATTACACTGTAAGAGTTTTGTTGAATTTTATAAAATTTTAAGGCAAAAAATCGAAGGTTCAAAAGTATCCATATATCCTTTAGTAAATCAACACTAACAGTGAGATTGGGCTACCTGTGGTATCGGTTGAGTAATGTATACCAAAAAGGTGTTCTCATTATCCCATGAAACAAATTATATTAGTTAAAGTGTGATAGTCAAATGACAACAAAAGAACACAATGGAATAAAGGTGCATTAAAGAGGAATACGTTAAAGATTGTTTCACGGGTTAATGAGAACAACGGCTATACGGTTTTGTATTGGAGGTTTTATGGAATCTTTTTTTGACGTCACATACCAGTCCGGATCAGTCACCAAATTTGGCTACCGTGGTTTGTTGTGGTATTTGAGAAACCAAAACAGTAGAACAGCCAATCAGAGCACGTTTTTAGTTTATGACGTCACACCTAAATGAACGCTAACCGGCCCACAACTAAAATCTAAATGGCGCCCGAAATTGTTTACGACTGAGAAGACGTTTGATCATATTATTCCATAACTGAAGTATTCTTACGTCAGATCTTCAAATTTCCATTTGTATCTCACTTTGTCTTTGCATGCAACGACATCGCAAACCTGAATTCGATAGATTGATCTAGATATTCCAGAACGCGATGTATATATCGAGTGAAAGTTTAGTAAGGTTATATGCGTTTATAATATTAAGACATTTTGACATTCTGCTCTTGAAATGGAAACCCACATGAACTGTTTGTATGAAATACGGTTCCGAGAATCTTCTGTTTACGCCGCTTTAGTCTATATTTCCTTTGTACAAGAAAACAGTTTAAACTACAAGAAATAGAATGTTTGGGACTGCCTGAAGGTGACCATTTAAAACAAATAAATAATAAATAAATTGTCGTTCTTAGAGATTGTTTTATATTGTATTGTTTTATTCAAGTAACTGATATTGTTTTCTGATTCTCTGTGTAAAAATTAAGACATTTGTAATCAACACATTTGTTATCACTGTCAGAGTCTGTCAAGCTAGTATCTAATGGTACTTTGACCTTCCTTTATTTTAGCACAAGGGCAATCAGAGTCACGTTATGCTTTCCCCATACAACAGGGACTTTATATGAAGTAAAACTCTTGCCATTTCCTTTCGCCTTACGTGATCTCTGTGCTATTTTTCGGCATTTGTGACATAGAAACGGCGGGTGTACATCAGGGAGACATAAATTCAGTTTAGATTACAGATGTCATCACATTCAGTCTTCAAAACAGAAGCTTTGACTTTTCTGGAATCGTCACGTACGTTTGATCTACATATTCGACAACGGTCTTCAAGATATTCATAATGTGAGCTTTGACTTTCTGAAAGAGAGCAAGCAGAAACATATTGGTTAAATTAAAACTTAATTAACAGACAAAATATACACATGCCTGCATTCAAGTGTCAAATCTCTATAGCAGAAGTTATACTCCATAGTTCTTCATAGTGATATATATGCATGTAGCTATTCACGAAATACTCTTGAACAGCTTCACACTAGCTGCGAAGCCAATTGACAAATAAAACACAGCCTTTAGCGACCGATAGAGCGAACTCTTAAACGTAAACATGTAAGGTATATTATACGCGTATATTACTTAGGCAAATTGTATACCCGGAGACAAAATCAAAGCGGCCCACCGTTCTATAGACCGGCCCATGTTGAGACTTCGCACAATGGAAGATAAATATCTTCTGAATTTCTCTATATTTTTTTCGTAGAACCAAAAAAATCATATGGAGAGAACGTAGACAATGTATTTAGGAAACTGGGGTTTGAAATGTTGCTTTGAAGTACCAATGTGGTTAGTAAATCTACTCACCGTTTGCCATCACTTTGCTTCATCACTCCGGTAATAAGCTGAAACTGTACTCTGAATAATACTCTTCAACATGGTATATGTTAATCTCGCAAAGATATTGATGAAATATCCTCAAAACCCCCAAAACAGAATGTTACGGCGGGTGAAATGAGCCACCGGAATAATGACGTCATAATCCTTTTAGACAACAAACCACGGTAGCCAAATTTGGTGACTGATCCGGACTGCATACTGGCCTCGTCTCGAGTCTGGCCGTCAAACTGGCCGCCTTGCACTTGTTCACATCGATGCCAACTTTATCATGTTTTGATGAAAATCTGTCACATGAATAGGACTTGAGGACATTTTATGCTACTAACGGAAAAAGAAAGAAAAATATCAACACACCATCTTCGTGAAATGAATTAGCAATGGAGAAAAAATCTTCACAAATCATAACAAAATGCCATCGGATTTTCACCGGTCATCCAAAGCAGTTAGGTTATATACATAAGTCAAATTGAAGAAGTTAATCTTGTTTGTAAAGTGAAGTAAATGTTTTTAAATTTACACGAATGTGTCTTGTACGACTGAATTTCAATATGGCGAACGTGACAAAAAGGACTTGTAGGCTTCGTGACAGACTCAAAAACTGTGTAAAAACTCAGTTTTATAATTGAGATATCAATAAATTTATTTGGAAAATAAAGTAAAATACCTAAAACTTGCTATCTTGATGTTCAAAATTTTACTTAATACGAAAAAGACTAAATAATTCTGCACTTTTTACACTTTGCCGATAGTTTCATAAAAACTTTACGGCCAGCTTCGGCCAGCTTGTGTACACGCCACCAAAATACGTCACAAAAAAACCTCCCATTGTATCCCATTGTATAATCTTGATTATCGGACGTACAACGGAATTATGCATTAAATTGTAAATCAATTATTTTGCTTTTATGTCAAAAAATTATTATAGAATAAGATGGAATAAATGACTAAATAAAATCAAGAAATCTCTTACAAATAGAATTACATTGTAAAAAAAAGTCACCTTTCAGTTTGTTGTGGGGTTCCTGTGTTGCCAAATACGTCCTGCTGCATGGGGAATCCCCGGGATTTTGGGCTTCCTGTGTACCTACAATATGTTCAATCATTTGAGTACACTCGACTAATAAAAAGTGATTGTTTTGATTCTGACTACTGACTATTATTTTCATTTAAAAAGTATGTTGAGAATTGCTAGCCTGCGTTGAGGTCGGTCTGCGGACTATCGTGTCAGGATAAAAACACGAGTGACGTCATTGTGTTCGGGATTCTTTCTGGTCGTTTCCATTGTGTTTGCTCTACAAAATAGAGAAAAATATGACCCAAAGACATCTAAAATCTTAAACTGAATATAAAAAAGGTAAGAATATATCGTGTTTATCTCTTGTAAGTGTCTTTTTATACCAAACATAAATTTAATTTCTTAGAATATCGAGATTGAGAAACTTTTATTGTTTAATAAAGTTTCGATCGAGAAAACTGCTGGAGTTGATCTTCTCGATCGTGACAGACTTATCTTCATTCATTCGTGGTCAATTTGGTTTAAATATCTGAATTTGAACTTTAATAAATGTTATCTCTCAGCAGTTTTAGTCTCTTTGTTTTATAGTTTAATCTTTGGCACTATTTCGTTTCATTTTCGTTTCAATATTTTGTAATTCTTGTAACTGAGAAATTAATTATTTAGGTAGGTTGATTATTCTCTAAGCATTCTACAACACAATTCAATCGATTGTGTCTTAAATAAACCGAGTGAGCATATTTGAAATTGCTTCATGCCATAATTCATGTAGTTACATAGCTTTGGAACTATCTGCCAATCGAGATTAAGGAATCTTCCTCAGTTGAAATATTTAAGAAGAGAACAAAAACATTTTTATTCAACACCTAAATTATAGATATAATTTATATTTTTCTTTTTTACTGATATGTACATACAAAGTTTTAAACATTTTTCTTCGTTTCGTTTTCATAATAATTTTCATAATAGTTTTATCATTTCCTATATACTTATATATTTTTATCATGTAAAAAGCATTGAGAGTTTTAAATGCGTTTTTAAGAAATAAAGTATTATTATTACATGTTTCAAACTCCCATACCATGCATGCAAGCACCTTTTTTGGCCAATATGAACACAGTCGACATACATCACAATTATTGATGAAAATGTATGCATTATAAATTATCTAGCAAATCATTAAAGTAAATCTCTCTTTTTATGCTTATAGCCATGAATTTTATAGTCCTCCCTCTTCCATCACCTCGTGATAAAGATCTTTTGAGATTCATTATCCATTGTTTGAAAGAACAAGGTGTTCAAAGGGAGTGGATAAACATTGACAAAAGAACAAATGAAGTTCAGATATATGGTAGATCTGAAGCTGAAATTGCTGAAGGTAAAGATCAAGTAAAATTTTTAATTGTAAGTATAATGATAGTATTGTTAACTTAATTATGAAATTATTAATTTAATGCAAGAAAAATTAACAAAAGAAATGATTTAATCATATCATGACCATGGAGGAGAATGTAATTCTTGTTAAAGAGGGTGCTGTGTGTTTCCCTCCCCCCGTCATCCCCCTTCATTATCATGATAAAAGTTAAACAGTCATTGAATTCCACAATAAATATATCAAGTGGTATAGTCATTGATAAATGATTTACCTTTCTATTTTTTCTTGTTCATGCAACAGCAAGATTATTACCGGTATCTACATAACAAGCAACATGGGAAGGTAATATGTCAAGGAGTGTTATAGTACAGTTAGACATCAAATTATACATTATATTGTAAACAATAGATTCAATTAATTACAAGTCAGCTCTCGTACGGACCTTTTTAGCCTGACAGAGACAAAACACAGCCTTAATCTGGCCCGAACACCGTTCTGATGGCAGAACGTGAGCCGAACATGAACCTGACAAAATCCAATTCAGGTTCTGAGCTAACGAGCCTAACACATTATGGCTGATGTTACGGTCCTGAACAGTCGGTTTATAGTCACTCCGCCCGAAAGTCGTTCCGCCCGGAGCAAGTCCGCCCGATCTCCGAGTCGATCCGCCCGGACTTTATAAGTCGATCCGCCCGATGATTTAGTTAATGTTTAGTCACCATATTATAAGCTTTCTGTGTCTACAAAAATAAAATAAATCGTTTAGGACATGTTATGGATGATTATAAGTACGTCAGGTCGAATCGTGTTGGAAATTCTGGGCATCGTACTATCGCATATATATAAAGGATGAAGCACAGAGATAAGCTGTTATAAGTCAGTATGAGAATGGAGATGATGAATCTTATGTCCAAAACTTATTTTGTTTACCAGTATGAAGAAATCGGTGAGTAAGGCCGAGCATAAAATATATTCTGATCGTAATTGTAGGGTTTGTTTACAAGAATATATTTCGTAACCAAGGCGGTCTCAGCCGGTGTTGACGAAAAGTCATTGTGAATATTTTTATAAGTCTGTAGCCTTGCGTGTAGTAAGTCTTTGACTTTTTGAATAAATATGCTTAAATAATGGTATTATCAATCAATAAAAGTTTGAATAAACAGCTTTTTGCATGAAGTGTTTGCTGTGCTCAGTGTTTTTTTGACAATCTTCAAGAAGGCGTTAGTGAAAGCGTCCTTTGTCACGCATCAGTTATTGTTTATTGCCATCATCAAAATCATCAAAATATCGGTTTTTGAAGACCATACTCTAAAAAACATAATATAACAACTCCATTTTAAGTCCCAAACGTTTTTATTTAGTTGTTTCTGTCCCATCAGTATACTAATATTGATAAACGAAACCACTCTTCGATTGACGTTAATAACAACGAGTCGATCCGCCCGATGCAATGCTTTGTCTACATCGGGTACGTGAAAGCATTGCAGGGTAAACAGTTTTTAACAGCTATTATTTTTTAATAATGGATATCGGGCGGAACGACCATTGACATATATTGCACGCTTTCAAGAAACAGATTTCAACACTAATTGTGTATCAGTATTGTTAACTAGACAGTTACAGAAATAAAGAGAATAAACATAATGATAATACTTTATTACAATGTTGATATTCGTAACTATTAGTCATCATTAAATGGCAAATTATTATTCATAAAGTTTTTTAAGATTTCGGGCGGAATGACCACTATAGTATAAACAAACATCCAGTCGATCCTTTAATAGTACGCTTAAGAAGTAAATTATACATTTATACTTAGATTAAAAGGTAAAGAGTTGACATACGATACAAATTTCAGACAGAGTTTAGTTTTTGAGACTTATTGAAGATAAAGTATTCACATTTCTGATAGAGACAGCATCGGGCGGATTGACTCGTTGTTATTAACGTCAATCGAAGAGTGCTTTCGTTTATCAATATTAGTATACTAATGGGACAGAAACAACTAAATAAAAACGTTTGGGACTTAAAATGAAGTTGTTATTTTATGTTTTTTTAAAGTATGGTCTTCAAAAACCGATATTTTGATGATTTTGATGATGGCAATAAACAGTAACTGATGCGTGACAAAGGACGCTTTCACTAACGCCTTCTTGAAGATTGTCAAAAAAAAAAAAAAAACACTGAGCACAGCAAACACTTCATGCAAAAAGCTGTTTATTCAAACTTTTATTGATTGATAATACCATTATTTAAGCATGTTTATTCAAAAAGTCAAAGACTTACTACACGCAAGGCTACAGACTTATAAAAATATTCACAATGACTTTTCGTCAACACCGGCTGAGACCGCCTTGGTTACGAAATATATTCTTGTAAACAAACCCTACAATTACGATCAGAATATATTTTATGCTCGGCCTTACTCACTGATTTCTCCATACTGGTAAACAAAATAAGTTTTGGACATAAGATTCATCATCTCCATTCTCATACTGACTTATAACAGCTTATCTCTGTGCTTTATATTTTATGCGATAGTACGATGCCCAGGATCTCCAACACGATTCGACCTGACGTACTTATAATCATCCATAACATGTCCTAAACGATTTATTTTATTTTTGTAGACACAGAAAGCTTATAATATGTTGACTAAACATTAACTAAATCATCGGGCGGATCGACTTATAAAGTCCGGGCGGATCGACTCGGAGATCGGGCGGACTTGCTCCGGGCGGAATGACTTTCGGGCGGAGTGACCTGATACCGAACAGTCGGACAACACTCTAACATGAACCTAACACAAGCCTAACACCGATATAAAATCCGAATCAGGCTCTGAGCTAACAAGCCTAACACATTATGGCTGCATGTTACGGTTCTGAACAGTCGGACAACACTCTAACACAAACCTAACACAATCCTAACACCGATATAAAATCCGAATGAGGCTCCAAGCTAATGAGCCTAATACATTATGGCTGCATGTTACGGTCCTGAACAGTCGGACAACACTCTAACATGAGCTTAACACAAGCCTAACACCAATATAAAATCCAATTCAGGTCCCTGAGCTAACGAGCCTAACACATTATGGCTGATGTTACGGTCCTGAACAGTCGGACATCACTCTAACACAAACCTAACACAAGCCTAACAACGATATAAAATCCGAAATATTAACACTTGTGAAACTATCTAATTAGCGTGTGAAACGGAAGTTTTTTCTTTATGCGCATAAATTATCGTTGATAAATCGTCGTGTGATCACGTTTTTAACCAATCATTTTTCTGATTTTTTTCACGTGATAAAAGTCACGCTAAATTGTAAAATTACGACTGTTGCGAGCACCTCAATGGCGTCGTTCACACGGTATAAGTTAGCTTTAGTGAGCTCTTTAGTCAACATTTTGCAATGATTTAAGCAAGGAAATTGCAAAACAATCTTGTTGGTTTGTATAATAGTAGGTGAGTTTTGTAATAAAGTCATTTAACACAAACTATTAACGTGAATTTGTTCTTAAAGTTTTAAATATGTCCGCTAACAATGAGGTTGATTTAAATGTACTTTTTCACCCTGATGCCAAAGAAGATTTCGAAGGTTTTGGTCCTGATGAGATCCAAGAAGCTTTTCAGCAGTATTTAGCTAGGGTGAATGAGTGAAGAAGACAGGGATGAAGATGAGGAAAACACCGATGATAATGCTTGCGAAGTGGAATGGAAAAGTGACTCCGTAAACGATCAGCCGGAGTTTACCGCGAATTCAGGTCCAAATGAACAGCTACCAGATAACGCAGAACCAATTGATTATTTCAATCTATTCTTCACAGATGAATTGATGCAAATTATAACAATTCAAACCAATCTCTTTGCTGAGCAAACGTAACTGTCAATGCTGAAGAAAAAAGGGCACCGAATTCGAGGATGAAGGCATGCAAGCATGGAAACCAACAATATATATATATATATATGTGTGTGAGAAAATTACCGCCTGAATCAGGCCTGACTACGGCCTAATTATTCGCGATGATTGACAGTGCTCTTTCAATGCTCTTGTCATGCTCTTGTCACGCTCCAATCGCTTTTTGCAACGCTTTAAATGTTAGGCCCTTGTTATGCTCTTTTTCGCCCGTTTTATGCTCTATTTTATGCTGTGTTCATGCTCTTTTTTGCTCTTGTTAGGTTCTCTGACTTTCGCTCTTGTTTGGTGGTTGTTAGTTTCGTGTTCGGCTGATTTGTCCGGCCATTGTTAGGCTCGTGTTCGGTCAGACATTTCCGTACGGGAGGGCTCTTGGTTAAAAACAAAAACTTGCTCCAAAAGCTTTGAATCCATTGTTTGAAATAATGTGCAGGCAACTGAAATAACATATATTGTTATATACATCCCCTTGATATATAACAGGTTCCCATTTAAATCATTCTGTACTTGTGCAAATTGTGTTGATGTGTGCTAAAAACACACAGATCAACCAATCAGAGAAGTTCACTTCAGAAACAATATACTCTGATTGTTTGATCTGTGTGTTTAGCACACATCAACACAATTTGGATAAGTACAGGTTTAAATGGGAAAGTAGAGATTAAAATGGGAACCTGTTATATTTAAAAGTCCTCTTGGGCTCTGATTGGTTCTTCTACTACTTTAGTTTTATCATCAAGTGCGCAAAAATCATGACAAAAAATCACAATTTCTGCTATCAGATACGAAGAACTAAAAAAGCCAATCCTCAAAACCACAAGATATATTCCATGCTCTAAACCCCCAAAACAAAGATATTTCATGCTTTAACCGGGGAGGTCAGGAGATTATGTCCAAAATCTAGACACTCGATCAGTGCTAAGCTAGCCTGTGTTAATTACAGCCGGAATTTTTTTCTCAAAAGTCTGTCTGTGAATCAGAGCAACGAACCGTGTTCTGGCCCCCAGCGAACTACATGATTATGTATACTAGATGCCGATTGGCTTTCGATGATGCTCTTTCTTACACAAACTCTCATTGGACAATTCAACATATCCCTTCTAAACACTGCATGCATGCAGGCATGCAGCATGTGTTGCATGATTTCTGCATGAATCTTTGCATGCATGCTGCATGCATGCACTATTCATGCAATGCATGATGCATGCATGCATGCAAATACATGCTGCATGCATACAATGCATGCACTATGCATATTGCATGCATGCACTTTATAGCTGCATGCATGCTGCATGCATGCACTTATATATAACGCAGGCATGCAATGTATACAGGCCATGCATGCACTATGATACATGCATGCAATGTTTTTATTTTTATTGTGGTTATTTTTATTTTTATTTAGTAAACTTAGTGAATAGTATTACAGTAAATGTGGGCAAATTAAAGAGAATGATATCCAGAATATTTGTGGGCATAATATCATATAATTATTATATATATAAATAGGCATTTATTTCTCATAATTATATGGCCATTATATTTCATACAATTTAGATTACACTGAGATCTAGAAAGCAATTTTGATAATCAAGTCTGTCATAAACTTTTTTATTTGAATAATCTTCTAAAATATTCCCTTTTTCACTTTATTTATCTTTTAATCAGTAATATGATGCTCTTGGGGTCCCTGTGGAATTTTTCATCACATGATTTGAAAAAATTCTCTGATTGGTCAATAAAAAAAGGTGGTAGCTTTGCTTCATTCAGTCATTAACAAGTTTGGTGTTGGATGAGAGACTGGATTTTCACTTCTTTTCAAGAGAAAAAACGGTTTTGTCCTCCTTTTATTGAAAAAAATGTTAACACTCTTAGAAAAAGAATTTAGGCAACACTTTCTGTGAATATCTAGTGCTATTTTGTTGGATTTATAAAGAAAAACGCAGTGGCTATTCGTACGTCACCCGTACCCGGACTTGTGTTTGCTATTGGTACGTGAGTCAAAATTATTTAGATTTTCACAGTGATTCTGTATTATTTCAGTAAAGAAGATACGATATATTCGTTTAGATGGAGTAAGCGATTATCGTTAGCTATAATAAACTGATTTAGAGTAATTTTACGAGTCTGTACATAGTAGGCAAACGACTCATTTCGCGACACTTAGAATTTTCTTCAACTCGATCGTAATGTCACGCACTTATATTAGGGCTTCGATGACACAACTTTAATAGTATTAATATTGTATACAATAAGAAAGCGTGAACAAGATATTTGTTTCGGACCGAGTTTGAAGAACTATTATTTATTTATCAATTCGACGAATTATTAAAGTACAGCAAAGCGATTCAAAGACTCCCGTACTCGGACTTTGGTTTGCTATTAATACGTGAGTCAAAATTATTTAGATTTTCACATGATTCTACAAATATCTCTTTTTCACGCTTTCTTATTGTATACTATTAAAGTTGTAATTAATGTCATCGAACCTAATTATTTAATAATCTATTAAGTGCGTGACATTTACAGGCGTGTACGATCGAGTTGAAGAAAATTCAAGTGTCGCGAAATAAGTCGTTTGCCTACTATGTACAGACTCGTAAAATTACTCTAAATCAGTTTAATATAGCTAACGATAATCGCTTACTCCATCTAAACGAATATATCGTATCTAATTTACTGAAATAATACAGAATCACTGTGAAAATCTAAATAATTTTGACTCACGTACCAATAGCAAACACAAGTCCGGGTACGGGTGACGTACGAATAGCCACTGCGAAAGAAAAACGTATGATGCTACACAACACCACACAACCAGCAGAAACTGGTGAGGATTGAAATGAGTACTTCAAATGCCTTGCAAATATTATCAAGATGAGGAAAATTAGTAAGTTTGTACAATAAAACTGATCAATGACTTTAGCAAGCACATCAACCATTAATAAAGCTTGTATTAAAGTATTAGTGGTTTTAAAAGGTGTTTTATGGATACTTTATAAGACATATTTATTGAAAACATTAATATTTATTACAAATTTGTACAATTTCAAGTTTATTTATTGCTATTTTTCAACAAATCAAATTTGCTGGATTTTCAAATGTTCCAATGATAGTAATTATAAAGTCTGTAATACAAATATTAAACGTCTTATAAATTGAAATTTGTATGTTTGAGTAATATTTTCTAGTTTGTCATTTTAATTGTTTAATTTCTGTATGCATGTAAGTTGTTTCTGCATGCATGCAAGTGCCTGCAAGATTCATGCATGCAAGTGCCTGCAAAATGCCTGCAAATTGGCAAAAGGGGCCAAATTGCATGCATGTGGCATACATGCAGCATGTGGCATGCATGCGACATGCAGCATGCATGCACTGTCATGCATGCCTGCAGCATGCATGCACCAGTTTGGAAGGGTATGCTAAGCCAGCAGAGCTGTAAATTATGTGTCACTCTTCAAATATCGCTACTATAATTTAAATAGATAGCCCTAATTTAAAAACACCAAAGCCGATTACTTTAATATTCTTCTTTTTTTCCCCAAGATGAATACCACAGATGGGAGAACAAAAGTTGATATCCCTTGGGACAAAATGGGATTAGTCATAGGGAAGCAACATTGTAACATAAAAAGGATCGCACAGGAAACAGGAGCAAAAATTTATGTAGGTAAAGATGAAATCTATGTTGGTGGAGATGATGAAAAGTGCAAGAAAGCAATACTGGAATTGAAAAACATTGCAGCAGTAAGTATAATAATAATAATAATGAACCATTTCCTGATGATGACTATATTATGTAGTCGAAAACATTCGAATAAAGTAACAACAAATCTAAACGCCTTATTTTCTACATCGAAGAGAGCGACAATTATGACAATAATAATGAAGATGATGATGATATATAAATAATCATAGTTTTATAATTAATATGCAGTCTTTAACAATAAGAAAAAGGTTTGGTTTGGTTTGAGATATGCCTTGGTGGAACTCTCTTCTTAAAATGGTTGGGGTGATTGTGTGAGGTTGACCCCTTAAAGTAAATGCATATAGAACAGGTTTCCATTTAAATCTGTATTTTCCCATTTAAATCTGTACTCATGCAAATTTTGTAGATGTGTGCTAAACACACAGATCAACCAATCAGAGAAGTTTACTTCAGAAATAACATACTCTGATTGGTTGATCTGTGTGTGTAGCACACATCAACACAATGTGCATACCGGTAAGTACAGATTTAAATGGGAACCTGTTATAGGTGAAAAGAACTGTTGAAGTTTTGTATATTTCAACCACTAAAAGGTACATGACTGTGCAAAGTTCTGTGCAGCTAAGTTTATTTCTAATAGCAAAGCCACTTGAAAGACCCTCATGGGTACAGAATCACTAAAGTAAATAAGTTTATTTATTCACATAGTTGTTAGAACATGCACATGCATATAATTAACTTTTATAAGGACCCTGAAAATTAGGCACTGGGAATATTTTTCAACCGTAGAAGGAGTTTTGATATCATACGTCGTACAGCAAAGGGATAGTAAGTCCACCACCCCGATCCCCCTCCCTTCCAGGGCCAAAATGTCTAATCTCTTAATTGTCTATCAGTCGCTTGACAGCAAAACATGTTTTATTGTATAACAGAATAAAAACAGCAAGAGACCTGAAAGAAAGGTATCTGCAGTGTTATTATTATATATTTTAATTAATTTTTGACCTTTACAATATATTTTGTACATTATTCCATAATTATATTTTCCTTTCTTTCTTTCTTTCTTTCTTTCTTTTTTTCTTTCTTTCTTTCTTTCTTTCTTATTTCATTTGTTATTTTGCTATTTATTTATTCATCTATTTAATATCTATTTGTTTATAAGTTTGTTCAGTTTTTTATTTATTTAATGTTTATTTATTTAATTTATTTTCTTTGTTTTTCTTATAAGTTAAACTTATTAATTTCTTTATTTATTTCTTCATTTCCCTTCTTTCGTTGTTATTATGTTTTACATTATCTTTAAGGTACTAGGACTGGATAAAGTGGGTGTCATTTGAAAAATAATAAAAAATTACATATATAGTATTTCCATTAAAATATTTGTTGGAACGATCATCCATAAAATTTTCTCTCGAAATGTCGTGTCAAGAGTGTGAAATTTCACACCCAAGGTGTTAAAATATGCAGGGAACCCAAGGCAATATTTTTAGAAACATCGCTATATCTCGTCTTTAAAATAAGTAGAAAGCTCAAAACTAAGCAAATAAATACTACTTAACATAAGTAACCAAAATTAGCCAGCCTGGAAAAAAAACTTTTTTTATGCCATCATACATTGAGAAAAACCACATAATTTTTGACTTTTCACGGCAATAAATGAAGAACAAAGTAATTACTTACTCCGGGCTGGCTAATTCTTAATTATAAAGTACCATGACTAACTAACATTTGGACCAAATGTCATTGTAATATGTGAAATACAGATTTCAGATTTCACAAAATGGCTTCCTTAGAAACGATTTTTTTCTTCATTTTTTAAAGCTTTGTAAAAGACACAGAAGGTCAGAATCGAAAATATATGTTAATTAAGTGCCAAACAAAGCAGGGAAAACGAAAAAAGTTAAGATTAATTTTTTTCCCGGATCCAATCCTAGTACCTTAATTGGAATCACATAATGAGGGTCGTACAGGGGGGTCTCTGGCATGGTTCACGGCCAAAAAAATAGCGAATCACAGATCACGGATGTTAAAATTTCATTTTCATGAACTACGAAAATATGGATGTAACGCACTATTTTGCCAGCTATTCTTACACATAAAAAAAACTTGGCAAAAAGGGGTGTTTGAAGAAAATGAATAAAATAAGTGAAATAAAGTGATGGGTTGTCTTCCAACTCATAATCACGTCGAATAAGTGGCAAAATCACAAATATCATTCTCCATGGGTCATGCAAAATACACGGACCACGAAGAATAATTAAATTCATGTTTCTCAGAAAATAAAAATAGCTTATCACGCATCACGAGAATGCCCCTGTAGGACCCTCCATAATGTTTTGCTGTATAATTTTGCATTCATTCAATCATTTAGAAGTTGCAGCTGTAATCTGGTTTGCAATTTCATTAAATGCAATTCGATCAAATCATCAGCAGCAGCAGTAGCACCACCAATACCATCATCATTATTATCTAAACATATAAAGTATTCATTCATAGTATTCATTACCATCAGCACCATGATTCTATTCTATTCTAGCTATCATCATCATTATGTTGTCATCATTATCATCATCATGACATCATTATCATCATCGCCACAACCAATGCATAAAGCAAATGTATATTTTCAAGGTGAAAAGCACAAAAGGAATGACAAAAGTTGGCATTCCTGAAAGAGCAATGAAATCTGTAATAGGCAAGAACCATTCTAACATAAAAAGGTTTGAAAGGGAAACTGGAGCTGTCATTGAAGTCATTGATGGTGCAATCTATGTTGATGAGGACGTTGATCAATGCAAGAAAGCAATAAAGACGTTGAAAACCTATGCAGTAAGTATACACATTTTCTCAAAGATAGTAAAGTTAATACATACTAGATACTACTGTAAAACTTCAATTTTTTTAATGGTTTAAAAAAAACTCTACCGATTTTAAGTAATGTAAATAGAAATTAAAATGTTGAGTTGACATTATAGCTACATTATGGTTAAAATTATGTGTGCATCTGCATGCAATCTCCAGAAGATAAAATGTAAATTGAATAAGTCTTTAAGTCTTGGAATGTACTATATTCAATTTCATTAAGTGTTACTGAACATTCAAATCGCCGTACTGTAGTCACTTACAAAAACTTTTGATGAATTTTCAACATTATTTTGACATTTTTTCATCTCAATCGGACCAATTACAGACATCAAAGTTTCTTAAGTCTCTGCCTCTCGATATAAACTCCGCCTGTCAATATAAACTTGTACCTGATTGGTCCGATTGAGATGAAAAAATGTCAAAATAATGTTAAAAATTCATCGTACAGTAAACAATTCAACCTTTAATCCAGTTTAATTAATTAGTACCACTATCAGCTATTTTCTAATACTGTTTGTACTTTGTTTTATACTTAATATGTACATTTTTATGCACAAATTTAATCTCTATTGTAGAATTGGCGGCAATTGTTTTTATAGGTATACATTTGTTATCATGATCATATACACAATACATCCACTCTCTATTTCCACTTTACCACATCCCCTTTATTGCTATTACATTTATTTTTATCTGGTAACCGTGTGTAGGGTTAAGCTTCAATTAAGGCCTTGGAGTATATGAAACACATTTGTCATCCACCACAAGGGGTGGACCATTTAACTTTTGAGGGGGGGGGATGATTTCAAAGAAAAAAATATCCTACATGCCAAAATTGCCACTCAAATCTTTGCATTTCTATCAAATAAATTCTGTGCGCATGCCAGTGGACTAAAAAAATTTCCTGCATGGACCAAATCATCCAACCCCCCCCCCCCCCCCCCCCCCCCTTCTCAAAAAATCAAATGGTCCACCCCTAATGACAACAGTTTAACATCTTAATGCCTGAAGAGTAATTAAACTGGGTTTACAAAACCTTACAACCAAAATTCATCTTTAAGCATATATTTATGTTCATTTTTTTCTTTAAACCACATGCCACTATGAAAACATTGATTAAAGTGGTTTCAAGTAAATCTATAAACATTTTCGTTGTCAATCATGTTTTATTTTGATTATTTGAAGCCGAGAGCGCAACTCACTGATGCATTTTATAACACCCACGCATAATTAGCATATATTTTACACATATTCTCATTTGCATTTTAAAAGTTGGTTGTACGAATATGCTCTATTTATTTGTTTTAAGTAATGATGTGTGTAAGAAGTAGGCAACTCTCTCCACATAAAAATGTCTTAGTTTTCAGACTGAAAGTATATTGGCCTATAGGTAACACATTTTAAAAATATAATGTGCAAAAACTCTGTTTTGGAACAAAGTTTCTTTTGTACTAAAAGATCTAGTCCAATCATAAGCACTCAAAACAATAGCCAAAAGACGTTTACAATTCGATAGGTTCCCCACATAGAAATTTTGATATATAAAGGCTCAGGAAATCTTAGATGAAAAGGGAATTAGACATCAAATAAAATATTAAAAAATCTGCTTAGTTTTGAAATTATGGCAGATTTTCATGTTTTAACCAATGAGATGGACGGATTAGACAATGCACAATTAGCACCTTTCTGCATTCCATTGCCGTTTGCCTGCCTACTTCTTACACACATCATTACTTAACCTATACTCATCCCACTGCTGTCATCTCCTTCCCATCAGCAATGGAGTCTGATTGCCAGTATATCCACAAACAATTAGTCTTGTTATTTTACTACGGCACATATATATTCATTTTCTTTTCTATTTTTTCTTTGCAGGAAGAGTATATTTACAATTTCTATATAAAGAAACAGTTGCACCTCGAAATGTTTGATTTTGTTGATGGTACTGGCCAAGAATGTAACTACAGACTTGAACAAACAACTGATTGTCCAAAAACATATTGGCGTCAAGATGGCGATTATTACAAAATTGCCAAAGTTGATGAAGACGAGGATGATGAGGTAAAATATTTATGATGATAATTAACCCTTTGACTCCTACGGCGCCCGAAACCGCCCGTAAAAAACGGCCTTGCTTTGAAAAATTCTAACTTTTTTAAACAAGCCAAATTTTCCCAGCCGTTTCAATGTTAGTAAGCACTAGGAAGTTTTTCAAATTTTCATAGCATGTCAGTCACAAGAAACAAGCAATTTTAGCACAAAAATTCCATATGAACTTTAGGAAAGTCAAAAATGACCGTTTTTGCCTTATTTTTCAATAGTGAAAATCACACGTTTTTGACCTTGGATTTTTGTATCTAAAAAATCGTTTTTAGACGAAAAGGCCGTTTTCACAACAAAATTCAGTCCTTGTGCTATAGCTTTGGCAAGTGTTTTCATTTTTTTTCACTTCACGAACTGAGCTGCGGTCGTTTGATTACGGCCATTTTGATATGCACGTGTTTTCAAGTATTTACGACAGCAAAGCATTGTGGGTAACCGTAACAATTTGCCACATGGAGTACCCCCCACCGTCCTTTTATACATTTTTTATAAGTCTAGGGTCACCTCGGTTTTCTGCCAAAATTTCGCGCTTGTTGTGTTCCTCTATCATTACAACTTCGATAAATAGCCGCGGCAAGTCCGAGAATTTGCCTTTAGTCAAACTCCAAACCTAACTTTGTTCTAAGCCCGCCAAAACCGAATGAACCAAACATCGATCGTTTTTTGCTGACAAAGTGAGATTCCTCGCTGCTTTCTTCCAGAAAGTGAGCTCTTTGCTACCTTGAAGCTTAATGATGCTCTTCCAGTAGTGACTAAAGGCAAAATTTGACCCTAAAATTAACGAAATTCCGATTTAAGCCAACTTTGATCCAGTGTAAATATCCAACGATGCTTCGAAACCATCTAAAAGTCATGTGGCCTGAGAACTTGAGCCCCTGAGATTACAAAACAGCAGCACTTTCCATGGTAACGCCAAATATGGAGTCAAGAAATCCTACGGATCGTTTATATCCAGAAAATCGCTCAAAAATGTCAAAAAAGCCCAGTAGTCAAAGGGTTAATAGCAATGTGATATATGTCATGATTGTAATGATAATTAGTATTAAAGTAAGTGTTAATAAAAATGTGAGTCCATATTTTACCGGTAGATATAAATCTGAGGCAAAGCCAAGTATCTATAGCACCATTAAAAAACTCATTAATAATTCATGAGCTATTAGTCCAATCGGGGCATTCCAATTTGGTCACATGCATGACCTTTATACCCCATAAAACACTGCCATAGGTACATTATATAAAAACACATGTGTCTTTATGACAAAGGTACGTGTGTCTTTATGATAAAGGTACGTGTGTCTTTATAATAAAGGTACGTGTGTCTTTATGTACCTATGACACTTGTAAAGGTCTCAGTTTTAATCTCTCATCATTGACCTTTACTAGAGGCATCACCCAAAACAATGCTATCAATCTCCTACTATATTATACACGACCTTTCTCAAATGTGGGATGCCAAATGTGGTGCTTAATGGTGTATGGTGTGATATGAGCATGCGCAGTGTACCTTGCAAATAAAGTTTGTCTCCAAATTGGACTTTTCTTCAAGAAACTTTTATAATTTAGTTTTGAATAAGTGTTGGAGTTTTTTAAGCTATATATAAAAAACTCACAGCACGTGTTTTATCAAGGATCAAAAACCCTCGCTGCGCTCGGGTTTTTATCATTGATAAAACACTGCTACTCGTTTTTTATATACTACATAAAACATGGTCTAAAAAAAATAATTCTGGCAAAAGTGCTATGTATGGGTGACCTAGCGCTGGACCTTCAGCACTGTGATTTGGGTTCGACTCTGAAAGACAAGTGAATAGAGTTTGTTTGATGTAATGTTCACAAGAGTTTTACTAGCTCCAGTTCTCTGGTTTTCTTCCCTTTGTAAAAACATGTGAGTTGACAGTAGTCAATGATGTTGTGTTTCAAATATGAGTCACTGTACTATATGTGGGTTCAAGCCTTTTTAGGGGGTCTTAATTCCCTGCAGGATTTTTTTCTCACAATATTACTCTGCAGGATTTTTTTCCCCAGGTTTTTCTAATGGCCCTTCCCTAATTCTAAAATGTCAAATATTATCCAGATAATTACATCTTATTTCTGGCAGAAAAAAGGAGAAATCAGCACGTCGTGCAAACTAAATCCCCAAGATTAAGAGAACAATGTAGTTACAGAAGCACCACACAGAGTGTATAGAGCTGTATCAGAGAAACATAATGATGTTAATGACAATACACCACAGCTGACTATTAAAAGCACAGGTATATCACAGCAAAACCCATCAGCAATGAACAGACAGTAGCACAAAACTCAAGATTAACTTTGTTTGAATTCTATTTATCCACATTTAACACTTGTTATCTTTCTTTCAAATGATATATTTCCAGATAGCCAATGGTGAAATAGACATAGAGGTTTTGGAAAACACTGTGGCCAAAGTACTTAAAGAAATACAGAAAACCACAGATGGTAGCAGTACATACCCAAAGTCTGACTTTTGGCTTCATTTTGGACATTTTTTTATTACAGGAAACGTTGATGAAGGTTGGTTTGAGCAGAGTTAATATGATCAGCTGGTTATGAAACTCATTGTTTGCTCACTTTTTTTCAAAACATAACTCCACCTGGTATGTAGTCGAAAACAAATTACTGGCTGGCTTATATAAGGCCAATTCAAACGTGCATTACATTGATTTGATTCTGATTCATAATTTTACATTTTTAGATGACCAAGGACAAATATACTCATTGGGAGAATTTCAAAAACAGCTCAACCAAAAAATGGGCTGGAAAATGTTTTTTGATTCAGCTGTTGAGAATATGGAAGTTGAGAGCTTGGAGGAGGCTCTTGCAGGCAATGAATGCATCGACATCCCACCTCACACAAGATATGATATAATGTTTTTAACACCATCATGTGTTAGAATTCGAGTTAAGGTATAGCTTGTATAGTTGTATCACAGAACTATCATCATCATCATCATCATCATCATCATCATCATCATCATCATCATCATCATCATATCATCATCATCATATCATCATCATCATATCATCATCATCATCATCATCATCATCATATCATCATCATCATCATCAGCATCAACAACAACAACAACATCATTACTATTATTTTCATTTTCATCATCATTTATCATCATTATTGCCATCAACAACAATATCAAAATCATCGTCTTTACATCATCATCATCATCATGGTTAATTAATGTTAAATAAATTTCTTAAAATATATTTCATTTTTGGATATTTTTAAAAGATTAAGTTATCTCTTCTCAGATATTCCTTGACACAGATAACCAGCCAACAAAGGAATTTATCCATGAATTCATTGATGTTCGACCAGACCATTCATCATCAGTGCCATACTTCCTGTGTGATCGTTTTTATCACAGAGCAAAAATCAGCATAGCAATACCATCTAGCTCAATGGATGTCCGCATGATGATCCGTACAGGTAGTACATCTGTCTGTCTGTCCATCTCTTTCTCTCTGTATGGCAGTCTATATTATGTTCTGATTGTTCATTTCGTTTGTGTGATCGGTTTTTTTTGCTTGCTCATTTTGTTGTTGTTGCTTGTTTAATTGTTTGCCTGTTTGTTTGTATATTTCATTTGTTTGTTTGTTTATGTTTATTTGTTTTGTTTGTCTGGTTGGTTGGTTGGTTGGTTGATGGCTTTTTTAGTGGTTTGTTAACGTCTGTTAATGTGTTTGTTTGTTTGCTTAAATTCTGTCTTTCTTCCAAAAGAGTTTAGAGTACAAAATATCTACAAAATATATTTTTGGGTTGCATTTCAGTTTCTACATGTTTGACAAAGACCCAACAAGAGCTCGATGAAGAAACTGAACATGAGGACATTTTGAAAACCTACTTAGACAGGATTGAAATACAAAATGGTGAAATGAAACTACCTGATGAATTACCAGTTGATTTTTGCATGTATTACTTGCGAAAATGTGAACGCCGTTCCTATTCCTATGACAAAGGAGAAGAGAGCTTTACTATTGTTATATCAGAAGAGCAAGAAATTGATCCTGGGAATGTTGGGAAACAGTTTGATGTCAAGGTAAATAACTTCCTGTTGGCCTGCTCAAGTTGCTTGCCTGCTTGCCCGCTTGCTTAATTGATTAATTGATTGGTTCATGGATTAATTGATTGATGGATTAATTGATTGATGGATTGATTACCTGATTGATTGACTGACGGACTGACGGACTGACGGACTGACGGACTGACGGACTGACTGATTGACTGATTGAATGATTAACTGATTGATTAATTGATTAATTGATTAATTTTTTTCTAGACCAATATACACATCAACAGTGATGAAATCAATAAGCTCTTGAGAAGTGGGGAATGGGAACCAGAGCAGATCATCAGCAGGCTGCCTACATTTTTATCAGTTGTGAGGGAAATTCAAGCAAATATTTCCGCTTCAGAATCCGAGGATTGCTAGTGACTCCATGGATACCAAATTGTGTTAATCATCATCATCATCATCAGCAGCAACAACAACAGCATTTATTGAATTTGACTACCAACGGAGGAACATTTACATCATATAGCAAAATGCATTTGAATTTCTAAATTTCTAAACATATGATGTTTAGTTTTTAACAATTTTTTATATGATAAATTATATATTATAGATAGATATGTACATGCATGATTGTAGCACAGGGACCCCTAATCAATCTAATCGGTAGGTTAAAGTATCGGTAAGGCTTGTCGTATATCTTTACTGAACGTTTCAGGTCGATTATTTTTACTGAACATTTCAGGTCGATTATTTTTACTGAACGTTTCACGTCGATCATTTTTACTGGACGTTTCAGGTCGACTATTTTTACTGAACGTTTCACGTCTATTGTCATTTTCACCTTTTTGAGCATTTTGAATGGACTGTAGTCCATCCAAAATCGTCATATTCAGAAAATTTTGCAGCATTTTGCATATTTTCATCATTTTCCCTTCACTTCCAAGCTTGCATGGGCCAAAGTTTATTCAATATCAAATATAGTAATGGTTAAATACCTATAGATAGGGTCGTAATACTGATGAATGCAGACTTTTACAGACATTAGATTCTTTAATTGTGCTTCTAATAAAATTCATTCCATTTACATTCAAATTGTGGTATTTTATACTAAAATCCTGAAAAAAATTCATTCAATATGACTGAACTAAGGTGCAACTTACTGACGTTTCAGGCGATATTCTACAACATACAGCCATTTCAAAAAACGTAGAATACTGAATAGTACATCCCAAGACCGAAATGCATTCTGGGTCATGTCATATTTTTTTAAAGTAAAATAAATGATAATTAGTTATTTCATTGTGAATGCATTCCATTCAAAACAATATACGAGCTTGTTATGGGGAGTAAATATCGTTGTAGATGTATTATTTATTACAAATCAATGAGACCCACGATGCCCTATGGTCTTGGATGTATAAAATCGATCGACTTTATATGTAAGGCAGGGAGAAAGTAATTTATCCTGAACGAAATCGGCTGAAATTAATTCAGAGGATTGTAAAGATCAACAAGAAGACACTGTAAGAGTTTTGTTGAATTTGATAACATTTTAAGGCAAAACATCGAAGGTTCAAAAGTACCCATATATCCTTTAGTAAATCAACATAACAGTGAGATTGGGCTACCTGTGGTATCGGTTGAGTAATGTATACCAAAAAGCTGTTTTTATTAACCCATGAAACAAATTATATTAGTTAAAGTGTGATAGTCAAATGACAACAAGAGAACACAATGGAATAAAGGTACATTAAAGAGGAATACGTTAAAGATTGTTTCACGGGTGAATGAGAACAACGGCTATACTGTTTTGTATTGCATAATCTTGATTATTATGAATTAAATTGTAAATTAATTATATTGTTTTTATATATAAATGATTATAGAACTAGATGGAGTAAATGACGAAATAAAATCAAGAAATCTCTTACAAATAGAATAAAAAAAAGTGACCTTTCAGTTTGTTTCGGGGTTCCTGTGTTGCCAAATACGTCCTGCTGGGGAATCCCCGGGATTTTGGGCTTCCTGTGTACTTACAATATGCTCATTCATTTGAGTACACTCGACTAATAAAAAGTTGTTTCTCCCATCTTCCTGTCTATTTTATGCTCTTTCTCTCTCCTCCTTATTTTCTCTTCTCCCTATATTTTCCCATTGTTTCTCCCATCTTCCTGTCTATTTTATGCTCTTTCTCTCTCCTCCTTATTTTCTCTTCCCTCTCTATTTTCCCGTTGTTTCTCCCATCTCCCTGTCTATTTTAAGCTGTTTCTCTCTCCTCTCTATTTTCCCTTCTCCCTATATTTTCCCATTGTTTCTCCCATCTCCTTGTCTATTTTAAGCTGTTTCTCTCTCCTCTCTATTTTCCCTTCTCCCTATATTTTCCCATTGTTTTTCCCATCTCCTTGTCTATTTTAAGCTGTTTCTCTCTCCTCTCTATTTTCCCTTCTCTCTATTTTGATTAAAGGTGTTTCTTTCACCTTCCTAATCATTTTCAGCCAACATACTTCATAAATTAAGTTAAGAAACAAATAATTAAACAAGGGAATGTTTTCAAACCTGACAGGCACAAGTAGAATAAGAAGAACAGGAAAAAACATCTTGGTATATGATGAGCCAAAGAATCCAAAGCCACAGATGACTACCAATTGTAAGAGCTGTAAGCATGTATACAGATGAATCTTACGCTGTGGTGCTCGACATATGTAATGGTTTGTTGGATAAGCACTCTATATATTAGAAAGGAACATAATAATTCAACTGGATTCTGTGTTTAGGTATAAGGTAAAATAAATAAATAAATAAATAAATATGAATAAATAAATAAATAAATAAATAGATGAATACATAAATAAATAAATAAATAGATAAATAAATAAATAAATAGATGAATAAATAAACCAATAAATAAATAGATGAATACATAAATAAATAAATAAATAAATAGATAAATAAATAGATGAATACATAAATAAATAAATAAATAGATAAATAAATAGATGAATAAATAAATAAATAGATAAATAAATAGATGAATAAATAAATAAATAAATAAATAGATGAATACATAAATAAATTAATAAATTAATAAATAAATAAATAGAAGTTGAATAAATAAATAAATAAATAAATAAATAAATAAATAAATAAATAAATAAATAGATAAATAAATAGATGAATAAATAAACCAATAAATAAATAAATAGATGAATAAATAAATAAATAAATAAATAGATGAATAAATAAATAAATAGATGAATAAATAAACCAATAAATAAATAAATAAATAAATAAATAAATAAATAAATAAATGAATAAACCAATAAATAAATGAATGAATAACCAAAAAAATAAATCAATAGTCTGATTAATAAGTAAATTAAAAAATATATATGAGTTGGTAAATAAATAAATAAATAAATATACACCCAATATAAATAAATAGATGAATAAATACAAAAGTCAGGACATCATTCTCTCAATTAAGTCTATAAACAGTATACACCTACTTGCAGTAAGGTTGTCATACAAAAATATACATTTGTCACAAAGAAAATAGAACATTTGTGATTTAGTCAGCGATAGGAATTGATTAAAAGACAAAAGAAGATCACTCAAGCTGAACTCTCTCTTTTGTCTTTTAATTAATTCCTTTCGCACTAAATCGCAAATGTTCTATTTTGTATAAAAAAAAATGATGTAAAATACAATTAGAACAATAATGTCAGAGCTCATGAGTAAAAAAACCAGTTACTGCACCATACAGATATGCAAAATGATAATTACACCACTTTACCTGTTCAGTAACTAACAGCATGGACCGTTCAAACATCTGGTTGTTATATAGAGGGGTTATAGCTACAAACAAGAAAAGACCATCCAGTACAGCATTAGGGATGTATCCAAGTGGTGTCGGTATCATCAATATTGATAGACCAATCAATACATGGGATATCAAGATTGATAGACGAGTCTCACGGACCTTGACAATACTGAAAACAAATATGACACTATAAGATGGTATCATAGGTATTGATAGACCAATCAATACATATGGGATATCAAGATTGATAGACGAGTTTCACGGACCTTGACAATACTGAAAACAAATTTGACATTATAAGTTTAGGGTTATCATCATTATTGATAGACCATTCTAAAACTCATGAATTATTAATGAAGAGAAAACAAAGACAAAATCACTAGCGTTAAGGAGTTTGAAATCTGATGAAACACTTGCATAAAATTAAGCCAACTTCGCTTTGAATTTCTCCAATAATTATATCCAATAATTTGAGAAGTAATATCCAACACTCGAAAGAGTGATTCATCAGGTAACTTTTCAAACACCTCAAAATGGGCCCCAAAAAAATCGGCTGCGCCTCGTTTTTTCAACCCATTTTTCGGTGTTTGAAAACCTGATGAAACACTCTTTCTCGTGTTTGATATATTACATCAATACATGGGATATCAAGATTGATAGACGAGTCTCACGGACCTTGACAATACTATAAACAAATTTGACATTATAAGATTAGAGGCGTGGCCAGAATGTGAAGGTATTCATTTGATACTGAGACCAATCAAAAAAACAGTAGAGTAAAAAGAACTATACTGAGAACTTATAAATTTTATTAGACCAAATACTAGGTGATTAAATCCAACCATGATTGATTCAACCAATTATCTGATGATCCAGAGGAATGCCCACAAACAAACAAAAAACAGAGCAGATATATTAACTGAAGCTGAATAAAAATAGTGTATTATACAGTTTACAAAATTTAAGTTAAAAAAAAAATAATAGAAAATACATGTAAATAACATTAACTATATAGCCAGTTCTCGTGTGTCCCATTTATTGTGGCACTCTTTAATTGTAAATTATATTCTTAGTTATTAATAAAAGAAAATAGACTTAACTTATAGACTACAATTATATTAATTACTGGTATTAATGCCTTTAACATACTAAAACAATAATACTTACCAGTATGCCTTTCAAGGGGGTGTCACTACCATCCCAAAATTGCCTATCAGTATAGGGTGTACACTCTATCTCAGATCAATTATCTAAGAAATATACACAGTTCTATTCAGGACTTAAAAGAACCATTTTCTAGACATCAGAGTCCAAATGAAAGTCGAGTCCAGGTTTTATTTTAATCAGTAACTCCAAGAGACTTGAACTTTTACAAATGGGTGATAACATGGCATATTATGAACATGATTACATGATTGATGAACATCTGATAATCTGTCCCTAAGTATGATCAACTGTCCCTAGCTTCATGCTAACTATATGGCTATATGGCTCCATGAACTGAAAGCTCGACAATTCAAAAAAATTTGAAATTTGAAGTACCATATAGTTATCATGAATCAAAAACCAGCCTACAAACAACTCTTTGATTTGTCCCTAGCTATTGATCATCTCTCCATAAGAGCCAGATCAAGGGCACGAGTATAACCCTGTACTGAGGGTCTAGTTATCCAAGGAGACGACAAAGCCAGAGTTGTCTTTTATGTTAGACATTTTAGCCCGCTTGGTGTTTTTATTTCATTGGTTGGTATTTTAAAACAGCATTAAATATGTTTCATATTTTCATATTCATATTCACAAAGCTATCCTGAGACACTAATAGGAAAATGTGAAGAACTAAATTGGCTGATTAATGTTAACAAAATGTGCACAAAAATAAACAAATAATCACTTATGAGTTATTTTAGGTTATTTTAATGATAAATTATAAACTTATTTGCAAATATTATAATGATAATAATAATAATAATAAACTTTTTACAGTGTTTCTTGATTAGCCTAACATTTTTGCTGCATTTGTTAGTATTTTTAATAATTTGATGCATGTTATATTTCTATAATTTTTTTTTTTTTTTTTAACTAAGTTCGGTTTCTTTGTCTTGTCACATCTTTTTAAATGTTTTTATTAGCAATTTTTTGAAAAATAAATTAACGAAGCTAAACTATCGTTTGTGGTGTATCTTTTTAAAAATACGAGGTGTTGTGTGACAATGAATGACCTTTGAATTTGCATGCGTAATTAGATTTCAACATAGTCGTATTTTGTACGAATTAAACGCTAGAAACCACAGTCATCCCAAGCTAGTAGTTCATGTTAGGGAGATTTAGTTCGTTTATATAGGGAATTTTTTTTTTTTTTAGGGAGATTTTGAGATCGCTAGACTGGTAGTTCGTTTTATGAAGATTTTGAGTCGTTTTAGGTTGATTTTGAGTCGTTTTAGAGAGATTTTGTGATCGCTCGACACATCCCCTAAAGAAAAATCAAAATCTCTCTAAAACGACTCAAAATCAACCTAAAACGACTCAAAATCTTCATAAAACGAACTACCAGTCTAGCGATCTCAAAATCTCCCTAAAAAAAAAAAAATTCCCTATATAAACGAACTAAATCTCCCTAACATGAACTACTAGCTTGGGATGCCTGTGTAGAAACAAATAAAAACATGTGTAGAAAGCGTCCGAGTTATAAAATATAGCAGAATATGACATAACAATACATCTAGGAGAAGTTCAATGAGTAATATCGTGCATGTTTAATTCGGATGCAAAATTCTAACAGAGTATTAAAGATTAACACAATATTCATTTATACTAAACATGTACTTTGAGATGTACTAATTATATCAATGTATAACTCAATGTCCAGCAAAGATCCGATCTCATTTTGTTATGATCAGTTTGAACATTTTTCTCCGTTGCTAGTTCTTAATACTTGTCACAAAGATGGTGTGTCGACATGGCTTTCTTTCTTGTTTCTTAAGTTGCAGAAAATGACTTCAACTCCTCTTCATGTGACAGATTATTCTTTTGTCTTTCCACTGGTTATGAATTTCGATCATCATGAAGTCGTTTTAAGCACGTTTTTTTCTCAAAATATGATAAAGTTGGCAACGATGCGAACACAATGAAAGCGGCTAAGGGGCTTTTTATATAAATAATAATAATAATATTCATTTTTATAGCGCCACTTCCATCGCGCGCTGTCCAGTGGCGCTTTACAAAACTATGATAAGAAAATAACCTAAAATATAAAAGTAATTAAAAATATCTGATATCTAAAAAATTGTTATAAATTAAAAAATCGTATTGTATGTAAAACTATAAAATTATAAAAGTAATTAATATATAAAATCATCATTTATAAAAAGCATCTTCATAGAGTTTAGTTTTAAGTAGACGTTTAAATTCTGTCAAGTTATTACTACATCTGATTATTTTCGGTAAGTTGTTCCATAGTGCGGGAGCTTAGCATGTAAATGCTCTATATCCATATGTCTTAGCTTGTAAGATCTGCTTACTAAAAGTTTACCATTTGACGACCTAAGATTGCGGCCAGGGACATATTCTGTTATCAGCTCGGATATGTAGGATGGGGCCATACCATGAAGTGCTTTATATGTTAACAGTAGTATTTTGAATATGACGCGTTGCTCTACAGGTAGCCAATGTAGTTTTTCCAGTATAGGGGCCGGGGGGGGGGGGGGGGGGGGGGGGGGTACTAGGATTTGGGTAGGGGTGTTCCGCTGGGATCCTAAAAAGGTGACCCTGTTTATGACAGAAAAAAAACAAATTCGTATACCCTGTTTATGACAAGGGATAAAAATGGGACCCTGCTTATGACAGTTTAGGACCCTGTTTATGCCGCGAAAACGTGCTGAATTTCACGAAAGACGAAAGACCGCGCTGCTCATCGTATTACCTAATTAATATACCTGAATATGACAAAAAAAAACTAAGGAAATTGTGAAATAGGGTAAAATTAAATATACCCTGTTCATGACAGAAAACTCAAAAACCCATACCCTGTTTATGACAGAAAGCTCGAAAAACCATACCCTGTTCAGCGGATCATCCCCGTATAGTAAATATATGGGAGTACCCCCCCCCCCCCCCCCCGGGTATAGGGGTAATGTGATCTCTCTTGTGTGTCAAGGTAACTATTCTCGCGGCAGCATTCTGTACCGACTGGAGCTTTTGCAGAATGTTTTTTGGTAATCCGTAATATAAGGAATTACAAAAATCTAATCGTGATGTAATGAATGCGTGCATTAATATTTCCGCAGTGTGCTGATTGATATATTTTCTGATACGACTAATGTTTCTTAGGTTATAGAAGGCTGTTTTTGCAGCAGTAGTTATATGTTTTTCCATATTCATATTAGTATCATATAAGACACCAATATTTCGTGCAACGTCTGATGACTTAATGACTTCATTACAGACTTGTATTGATTCTAGTGAGGGAGAAGTAAGGTGACGAGCCTTTAAAACAAGTAGTTCTGTCTTGTCTTTGTTCATTTTCAATTTATTAGTGGTCATCCATAGATCAATGTGATGGATACATGTTTCTATGGTAGATCTTGCTAGCTCCTTGTCTTCTACACTATCTGATTTGAAGCTAAGGTATAGTTGAGTATCGTCTGCGTACAGGTGGAAACTGACATTATGCTGTCTCAATATATCATCAAGTTGACTGGTATATAAAGTGAACAACAAAGGACCCAATACACTGCCTTGTGGTACACCGCTTGTGAGTGTTCTCTCTGTTGACTTATGGTTGTTGATATGAGCAGCGTACTTACGGTCAGTGAGATACGATTCAAGCCATCTGAGTGCGAGGTTAGCAATACCAAACCTTTGTTCTAGTCTGTCTAATAAAATACCATGGTCGATGGTGTCAAATGCTGCTGACAGGTCTAATAGCAGCAGCACTACGGTACGTTAACGGTTTATTGTCGATAGCTGTAAGGATGTCATTATGAACTCTAACCAGGGCAGTTTCTGTGCTATGGAATTGCTTATATGCGGATTGGAGTGTTTCATCTAGCTTGTATTCCCGTACATGGTTCCTGATAGTTGAGAAGCAACCACTTTTTCAATACATTTTGATATGAAAGTTAGATTTGAAATAGGACGATAGTTGTTATATTCTTCGTAGTCTAACGTGGTTTTTTTAAGGCGTGGTGATAGAGAAGCAAATTTTGAACAGGAAGGCATCGAGGCTGTAGACGTAGATATGTTGATGATTTTTGTGATGACTTGAGTAAGATCTTCCGATACATACTTTAAGATTGTTGACGGTACTGGGTCGAGATGACATGACTTACGAGCTATTCGACAGATCAGTTTTGACACTTCACCCTCACCCACAGGCATAAAACAGTTTAACTTTTCATTGTCCTTGCAAAATGTATTGGATTCGAATTCCAATGAACAGTCCGGATTATAGCCCCATTTGGCGATATATGTGACGTCACGTTCTATTGTCTTTGAATAAACACCGAAACATATGCAAAAATATTCGTATCTTTTTTTCAAGTCAATGCCGCAGTGTCTCACGGACTGTTTATCCGTGACATTTACCATCAGTTACAAGCACATAATATTCAAGCTAGTGTGTGAATTCGAAGATAGTGATTTAGTTGATTTTAAAGCGAAATATTTGACTTTTTCCCGAGCGTGGTGCACGTCTTATGACCGTCGTCTGAAAGGTAAGATCTACTGATTGATAATTTTATTGATGTTGTGTAATTTTCATGAGGTTGTGTATAATTTTCCTGTGTTGTACGATAAATTATCTTGGTCTGTGACAAGTTTCTATACGGTAGAGTCCCTAGTTCGCCGGTAGAGTTTTTTCAAAGTTTGATAAACGGAGGTCATACTTGACGGCATGTCACGGACTTCAGTAATATTGGCATTTAACCTTTTGCTCGAGGTCTTGTCATTGTTCTTTTCAAGTTAAGAGGAAAACAACGGCTTTATACAAGCTTACTTTTAATTGCACAATTCATAACTCGTTTGTGATCTGTTAAACAACGAGAAATTTCAATATTTGTCGTATGACTAATATCAATTTTATAAAGTTGAAGTCAGCGCGCTCAATGACTCGTCTTTTCTTTGTGATCCACTGGCTCGAAAGTCGATTGCTATCTCGGGCCATGCATTTATTATGTATTTCTATAAACAAGTATAAGATAAGCTTGCTCCCCTTTGGCATTGGGAGCACAATAATACAACTTCAAGAACATTTCGTGTATCGAAATGCAAAGACTATGTTTACATGCACTTAGCTTCAGTTCTTGCATGGTTTTCGTTTGACAATCACATTGTAGTAGCTAGTATAATTACATGTAAGTTTTATGTTAAACTTTGCCTTGTATATTGTTCGTAGATTCATGGAGAAACATTTAGAGATTCTCAAGCAGTTATGTCGACTCTGTGGCAATCAAATCAAAGATTCAGGCCGAGGTCATGTTTACATAGCTTGATAGCTTTTTGAATGTTTTGATTCTGTTCGGACTGGTGACGTATTCGTGACGTATGGCGATATCCAAGTACGTGATTGGTCCAATCACTAATTAGAAATATCGCCAAATGGGGCTATAATCCGGACTGATGAAAGGCCTCGTGGAGATAATACACCGAATCGAAATATGGCGGACAGCCGCGGACGGCCTGGGACGAGGTTCACGGAGTCGAGGCTGCCCAGTCGTCAGTTCGGAAGTTTTCCCTTCGCGTATGCTATTTTTATCGAACAAACTACAAAAAATCTATGGAAATCTCGCTTACAGAAGACGATATTCCTGGAGCTAGTCTCTGCGGAAGAAAGCCTTCTATCCTAAAGAATGAAGAACTTCGTTTCTGGCTTAAATGCCGAGGAGACTCACTGAAAGGTCTAAAAACTAAAGCGCAGCTAGTGAAGAGGTGAGAGAAATCATTTACAAGGATTGATATCTAAGTAACAAACTATTTGCTTTTGCACTAACCTCCAGAAGCTATAACTATCGATAAAAATATCATTCAAATACCTTTTGAGTTTTAATAACAATCGCTAGCTGACTTGTTTAACTATTAAATTAAATCTAACGTAGCTTAGCGTTCTATATTCGCATAGCGCGGATCGTACATAACAACAATCGTAATATTTCACACCTAACTTTCTTCTTAGCCAAACTCTCCGTGAATCTGTCCAAAATTAAATACAAACCTTCCTTTGTTGTGCTACTGTAATTTATTAAAGAGAGAATGTTTATTTTTTTCAAGGGTTGAGGAATATATCGAGTCAGGGAGAGACAAGCAAGTAATAGATCCTGACGAAGGTAAAATCTACACAAAGCGAAAAGAGCGTCAAAATGAAGCAAACTTGCAGGGAAAAGTCACTCATTCTTCGCTTATACCCAAATATCCTACAGACGGATGGTCTGAAGACATTCAGCGAATGCCCTTCTTCACTAGGGCTGAGATGAACAAACACATTACAAGGACAGGGAAAAACCTAGATCAAAACAACACGAATCACTCAATACCAACATGCATTCGAAAGATCTAATGATAGTGATTTTGTTTTCAAAATAGTCAGCAAAGTTATTAGCCAGTTCTTCAGTTGAATTGCATGATGGGAAAGTCATTTCAGGTTTACTTTTAAGAAAGGAATCTAGTGATTTGAAAAGAGCTTTCTGATCACTTTCTAGGTCAATGATCATTTCTGAATAGTATTTAGCCTTCGCTTTACGTATTGCGTTGTTGATAGACTTACAGTGCTGGATGTATATTTCTTTGTCAACTGTTAGTTTGGTCATACGCCAACGTCGTTCTAATTTGCGTCTTTCTGCTTTAAGTTTTCTTATCTCTTCTCTGTGTACCAGGGGCTGACCGGGCGTAAAGTGATGACTCTTTCTTTGATAGGAGCATGCTTGTCTAGGATTGTAGATAAGGTGTTGTTATATTTGTTTACCAGTTTATCAGCTGTATCGTTGGATGCTACATCATCAGTAAAGAGGCTTGAATTGTGTAAATCGTTTCGAAGCTCAGTCATGTTAATACGTTTTAAATTTCTGTATTTTATTTCCTTTTTCGGGAAAGGTAGTTTTGCGATCATAATTTTGCAGTGGATAGCTCCATGATCTGAAATGATGGGAGGAGAAACCATTGTTTTATGTATGAGATTATCCTCTGATCGAGTAATAAGTAGATCTAAAATATGTCCATTTTTGTGTGTAGATTCATTAACATGTTGAACATAGTCAAATGAATGAAGCATCTGAAGGAATTTTACAGCATTTGTATCGTTTTGATCATCTATGTGAAAATTGAAATCTCCGCAAATAATAACTTCCTTACTATCAGTTGCTAACTTTTCGAGAAAAGTTGTAAATTCATCGAAAAACATTTGTGTAGTCAGATTGTTTTTATTTGAAGGCGGTGGTCTGTAAACGGCAGTCAGCATTCTTATTGTTTTGGCATTAGATTTTATCAATAGATCCATGTATTCAAAAGATTTATATTTATCTTGGGCTGTTGTTTTAAGCGTCAGTTGTTTCTTGTAAAGGATACCAATCCCGCCGCCTTTTTTTTCCCCTCTTGCTAAATGCTTAAAGGAATATCCAGTAGGTGTCAGTTCATTTATCACCGTAGAATTGTTTGAGTCATTCTTGTTTAGCCAGGTTTCAGTTACAACCATAACATCGATTTTATGTTCAACGACAAAGTCATTCAGGATTGACGCTTTATTGTTAATGGATCTAGCGTTTAAGAGACCAAAATTAATTGCTCTACATGGTTTTGAAGAAGGAACAAAAGGAGTCCGTGGTACTGTGATTAGATTAGAATAACAAGTATTTTGTTTGTTGAGCATCGACCAGTGGCTATCATTGTGGGCATCCTGTAAACCACAGACTGGACTGGACCCAGAAAGCACGGACTGGACTGAGTACGTGTTTTACAAATCGTTGTAAAACACGGACTGAGTCCGTGTTTTACAACGATTTGTAAAACACGGACTCAGTCCAGTCCGTGTTTTCTGGGTCCAGTCCAGTCCCTGGTTTACAGGATGCCATCATTGTGTATTCTACTAGAAATATGCACGGTCTATACGATTAACACTATTTCCATTGTTACCATGGTTGTTTATAGACGATTGTGTAATATTATTTGAAGGTTTCTTGTTGACGTTATATGAAAGCGAGTTGACCCTGCTAGCCGGGATAACTCTTTTGTTTTGTATTCCCCGGGGGAATCAAAACAATAGAGTTATCCCGGCTAGCAGGGACAACTCGCCTTCATATAAACAACCCCTAATTTGACCAGACTCGAGCAGATGCCAGTGTATGCCGTCCAAAACAAAATACTATAAAACTTCCAATAGCTTTCATTGTTGAAATAATGATTCAATGTGATAGCTAAAAAGCCTAAATGTTCACAATATAGATTAACTTTCGTAGATTTCGGATTCAGAGCAGAGCGATCAAAACAATCGGAAATAGTGAAATATGAGCTATCAACTTTTCAGCGGTTATCCCCACCTTTTGGCTTTTTGGGCTTCCTGTGTCTTCCAAAACGCGACGTGATAGATACATAGATACATAGATACATAGATAGTCCGGCTGCTAACGACCAAAAATGTTCGTTTTGTGATAAAAGCATGAAACTTGACCAAATTACTAACTTCACCAAGGCGATCATTTTGTGATATGGGGCCATTCAAAATAGGCGCTCGAAACCGAGTACTGCGCATGCCCTAAAATAGGTGTGCATGGAAGCGAGGCTTCACCAAAATATTTAATTTAACTGATCTTATCTTCATCTATATTGAAGTATCTTAACTGAAATGTGTTACAGGTAAGTTCATGTGTTAGTTTTTGCCCCGAAAGTCGTCACGTGATTGGTCACGTGACTGTGAGATTTTATATTTTTGTAATTTTTTGATTAAAATATAGGGAGACGCAACTATTATTTTTTAGCATATTTTATGACAGTTAATAGGTTATAAGAATAATATCAGTGAAATTTACTTTACCAATACACTTGAAAATTTACTATAGAATTGACTTTGCTATATAGGTGGCCGTACAATATATTTTTAACCACTGTTATCATATGACCCGTATTTTGCCCGGCGCGCGCTCTTAAGAAAACCATCGAAAAAAGTCACGTGATGGGGTCCCCGTACGGCTTTTTCACCTGGTCGTACAAACACGTACTGACCCGCTACTCGAAATGGCTTCCTCAATCAATCAAACTAAATTTAAAAAATTGGGTCATATGCGCTCGGTCCATACGTCATGACCGCGAGCCAAATATTTTCCCGTACGGCCCTCTTACTCAGTCAATAAGTACTTATTTTATTAGAACAAAGAAGAACAAAGTTTTTGTCTTTTTTGTCAACTATGACGTGACGCAATCTCGAACCCCGAGCCTTCGTTCCTCTTGGCCAGCCGAGTAACGTAAAACTCTGGGAGACCGGAATTCTCTGCTTATGCTGATTGGCCCTTGAAAATACAATAGTCAGACTAAAAATAGACGAAGTAAAAGCTCTGAAACTATTCTAAACCTTGACAATCCTCAGGTCTCTGGCATCCAGTTATTTACTAAATGTCAATCGTACCACGAAGGCAAACTAATAACCGTTGGAAAACTATAAATAAATCGACGGTTAAAGCGATCTTAATTGAAGGAGATTTAGACGCGTTTTTATATCATTATATAAATCCTGATGGCCGTTAAAAAACCTTCCTAAACTTTAAATGTTTCATTAGTGAGGAAAATGTTTATATTTTGGCTTAGAAAATATTTAAAATGCTACTCGGTCAATAATATTTTGAATGTCATTAACGTACTAAGTAACACAGGATGCCCAAACCCACAGATCATTATGATATTCTAAGCATGCGCATTCCAAACCGGAACTCCAAAATTGGAGCTGAAAATTCCGTTCCCCCAGAGTCTAATGTCGGGCGCCGTAAGACCGCTGCCAGACGTGACTCTGGGCTCGAGACTGGACGTGACGCAAAGCCAACACCCATATTCAGAAGTTTAGCGGAGTAGAACACCACAGGTGGAAACTTGGCGAGCATTGCTACTACATAATCAAATTTTATCAAAGATTTTGACCACAAACGGCTATTTCTCGATACAAGCTGACTTGGGTTAAGGTATGTTTGATATTGATCGAAATATGTAAGCTCTGCTGTGAGGTTTTTTTTTTTCTCTGTTGTTTTAGTATTAACATATAAACTTAATATGTCTAGATTCCATAATTAATACGTATAATCGTCGTAAAACTATATAGTGGTATTCATGAAATGTACTTTAGTATACTGATATACCACTATCACAGTGCAGTCTGTTATTGATATAAGTTGTAGAAATATATTACATAAATCTGTGAGACACTGCAGATTCATTTCATCATTTACTGATGAGTTTACTTTTCGATTCGCATGGTTGAATGGTTCTTTTAAAAAGAGGTCGCTAGCTAATACACTCTATCTAAGGTTCTGTTAGGTTTATAACAAGTCAATAAACGGCAAACAAACTACCTGTTTTTCTGTCCTATCTTTTTGAACTTCTTTAGAAGATACCAAACACTGCAGCTTTGAAACCAGCAAACAGTATTAACCATACATACTTTGACTTACTGTTTCACGATAAATAATTTTCAGGTTCCTCCTTTTTCTCTCACTAGTTTCCTCACCACATCAAGTCTCAAGTTCGTTTGTTTGCAATAATTACAAATTATGGATTGTTGACAAAAAAAATTAAATGCGCTTTAGAATCGCATGTGCCTACTACGCAAAAAGGAAACAAATCGAATACCCATACCACAAAAGTCAAGTTTTGTCGTTGTCAGGACTGCGGTGCAGTTCACCAACTTTCTTTAAAATTCAATAAATTGAAATTCGTTGATGACAAAAGAATCCGAAAATAATCAAGTTGAATTATAATGATTGAAAATCAGAATAAAATGACTTTTTATCCATTTGAGTGGTTTCGTACAGTCAATAAACATCGGGGTAAATTTACATCTCTGAACTCTAGATATCATATAAAATAAAACCGTTCCTTCGACACCTATTTCCCCAGTGGTTAAAGACTGCAGATCTATCATGGGTCGTCAATTCGAATCCGGCTGGAGAGATTATCTCTTGGGGGTCTGCACGTTATTAAGAGAATGTTTTATTGTTATACTTAGAACGATATTGATAACTGTCTTTTCTTTTCGACCTGGATTGACTAGGCGGCACACAGCCAATCAAACAAGTTCAACATAGACATGATCTGTTCTTTCAGAATCATAAAAGAGACGGAGTTATAAGATCACATAAAATTTCATGCCTTTCATTGCTAAAAATAATTAATCGATCATCATCATTCAACCCTAACGCTAAAAATATCGGCTACACATAAATAACACGGTTGGCGGTCAACTCTCTCGGCATTAATTGTGCGAAAATTCTCGCCAAAACAATTTCCCCGTCATTTGTAAAAAAGTGCTAAAAATAGTCGACCAAATTCGCGCAAAAAATAATTTCCCCACCATCTTTTCAATTCCCATTTTTGAATAAATTTCGAGGTGGCGGTCAATTCTCCATTTCACACTACTGCACATTTCAGTGAAGATACTTCAATATAGATCAAGATTAACAATCTAAAATAGAATTAAATATTTTGGTAAAGCCTCGTTTCCATGCACACCTATTTAGGGGCATGCGCATTACTCGGTTTCGAGCTCCTATTTCGAATGGCCCTATATCACATAATGATCGATTTGGTGAAGTTAGTAATCTGGCCAAGTTTCATGCTTTTATCACAAAACGAACAATTTGATATATTTTTGGTCGTTAGCAGCTGGAGTATAGGGAGAAAAGGTAAACCTAGACTCGGGCCCCCCTTCGGGTAGCCCGAGTAACAAGCTACCATTAAGATGTGTAACCATGGTAATGATATTTTTACATGAGAAATAAAGATATATACATATTGATAATTATTTAGTAAACAAACGATATTTCGTTTGTGTGTGAGAATTCATTTTATAATAAACTTAAACTATTTTAGAATTTAGAGTAATCTCGAACACTGGCTATACATCGGTTTTTTGAGAATTATAGCTGTCGATTTTATCGAGAGATGTCGTTGCAAAAATCTGATTTATAAACATTAAAATCCAGACAACATCGATTCAACACGTTTCAATAAGGGGTGTTGAAGCAAATGTTGTCGACAATAACAAATTTAAGAAGCAATTTTAAGCTATTAAATCGCACTGAATAATCTAAAATTATAAGCAGTATATATGTTCTTTTGCTTTGTATTAAAACCATGAACTGCTACTAGTGCAATATAGCTGGCAATCATTCATAGAAATCAAGCAAATTCGAGTTACCTTTGTCGATCGATACAGACCCACACAGCCCGCCAACTTGGAAGACTACTTTGAAAATACAATTAGAAACAAATAAATCTCGTGATATTTTTCGGCGGGAAAGTAACCGGAAGTTCGTCAAAAATACATTTCCGGTTAACATTGATAAAGGCCAAAAAAAGAGCTTTTTGATGATTTATTGAAAACTGTCCATAAAAGTTATCGTTTTTTCAAGTGCTTAAGTTTGTAGAATTAAGTTTTCTCCTTTAAAATCAATAAAATATTGAAGAATTTAGTTCATGCACGTCCCCTCCCCCCATAGAACAAAGAGTTCTGGGAAAATATTTCAGTAGTTCCAAGAAGCGATTCGTAAACGTTGTCAAGCGAAGGTAATGTAAGATTTTCTGCTTTATCTTTATCAAAATTTCTTATCTTTGTAGTGATGTATTTTCGTTATTTACGACAAAAAAGTTACCTACAGTTTCTTTGTAGCTTTTAAGTCTTGTATGTAGCTGTGTTTTATCATGTTTTCTTTCGATTTAACCGAGAAAAACTTCAGTGTTGTTCAGATCATTGATGAATGTAAGATTTTCTGCTTTATCTTTGTTAATATCCCACTTAAACATCACCACACATATTCATAAACCACAGACATCCATCTCTATTTCTTCTCCGCAATAATATATATATTTTTTGTTCAAAATCGGCTTCAAATTGAGTTTTATGTCGCTCGCCAACTGAACTTCAGCGCAATGACTACAAAATTTCTTATCTCTGTAGTGATGTATTTTCGTTATTTACGACAAAAAAGATACCTACAGTTTCTTTGTAGCTTTTAAGTCTTGTATGTAGCTGTGTTTTATCATGTTTTCTTTCGATTTAACCGAGAAAAACTTCAGTGTTGTTCAGATCATTGATAAATTTCCAACTTTTGGCGGGAATATTTCTCTTCAACATTTTCCTTGATTTTCGCAACTTAGTGCCTGAATGAAACTAAAATTAAAATAAGCAAGCCTATTGGTGTATAATATAGCTGCTAATGATCATTTTGAACCCTTTCAACATCAGTTTAATCGAAGAAAACCCATATACATTGTGACTGTTGTATTATGTTAATTTGGTCATAAATTAAAGTTAATTTTCAACTTTTGGCGGGAATTTATCCCTCCAACATTTTCCATCATTTTCACAGTTTAGCAGCTGAATTAAACGAAAATTAGAATTATCCATCTTATTGGTCTAGAATATTTTTAATATTGAACACGTTTTCTATTGATTTTACCAAAGAATACCTACATATTCTTCGTTGGCAATAGACGTCATCACCAAACTGAAATATTTTTTATATCTCGTATTAAAACATGCACTATATATGTTATAGTTAACTGTTTTAAAAATACATTTCTTAAGTTTGGGTTTATAAATGTCTTTGGTTCCAGAGATATTCAAGTTAGAATTGTGTCACGCAATGCCGGTCACGTATCCGAATCGGGCGATAAAAATCAAGAATAATTTGTTGGCAAATATTGTCGACAATAACAAATTTAAGAAGCAATTTTAAGCTAATCGCACTGAATAATCTAAAATTATAAGCAGTATATATGTTCTTTTGCTTTGTATTAAAACCATGAACTGCTACTAGTGCAATATAGCTGGCAATCATTCATAGAAATCAAGCAAATTCGAGTTACCTTCGTCGATCGATACAGACCCACACACAGCCCGCCAACTTGGAAGACTATACTTTGAAAATATAATTAGAAACAAATAAATCACGTGATATGTTTCGGCGGGAAAGTAACCGGAAGTTCGTCAAAAATACATTTCCGGTTAACATTGATAAAGGCCAAAAAAAGAGCTTTTTGATGATTTATTGAAAACTGTCCATAAAATTTATCGTTTTTTTAAGTGCTTAAGTTTGTAGAATTAAGTTTTCTCCTTTAAAATCAATAAAATATTGAAGAATTTAGTTCATGCACGTCCCCTCCCCCCATAGACCAAAGAGTTCTGGGAAAATATTTCAGTAGTTCCAAGAAGCGTTTCGTAAACGTTGTCAAGCGAAGGTAATGTAAGATTTTCTGCTTTATCTTTATTAATATCCCACTTAAACATCACCAAACATATTCATAAACCACGGACATCCATCTCTAATTCTTCTCCGCAATAATATATATATTTTTTGTTCAAAATCGGCTTCAAATTGAGTTTTATGTCGCTCGCCAACTGAACTTCAGCGCAATGACTACAAAATTTCTTATCTTTGTAGTGATGTATTTTCGTTATTTACGACAAAAAAGATACCTACAGTTTCTTTGTAGCTTTTAAGTCTTGTATGTAGCTGTGTTTTATCATGTTTTCTTTCGATTTAACCGAGAAAAACTTCGGTGTTATATATGTAAATGCGGTCATTGATGAATTTTCAACTTTTGGCGGGAATATTTCTCTTCAACATTTCCCTTGATTTTCGCAACTTAGTGCCTGAATGAAACTAAAATTAAAATAAGCAAGCCTATTGGTGTATAATATAGCTGCTAATGATCATTTTGAACCCTTTCAACATCAGTTTAATCGAAGAAAACCCATATACATTGTGACTGTTGTAATATGTTAATTTGGTCATAAATTAAAGTTAATTTTAACTTTTGGCGGGAATTTATCCCTTCAACATTTTCCATCATTTTCACAGTTTAGCAGCTGAATTAAACGAAAATTAGAATTATCCATCTTATTGGTCTAGAATATTTTTAATATTGGACATGTTTTCTATTGATTTTACCAAAGAATTACCTACATATTCTTCGTTGGCAATAGACGACTCATCAGCAAACCGAAATATTTTTTATATCTCGTATTAAAACATGCACTATATATGTTATAGTTAACTGTTTTAAAAATACATTTCTGAAGTTTGGGTTTATAAATGTCTTTGGTTCCAGAGATATTCAAGTTAGAATTGTGTCACGCAATGCCGGTCACGTATCCGAATCGGGCGATAAAAATAAGAATAATCTGTGCTTTTTGAAAACATTTGGTTCGTAAAGACTTTTAGCATCTAATTTAAGCATATTTTAACAAAATCTTTTTTAAATGATTCAGTTTCCCTTCATATCAGACCTTTGAAGTTTTGTCCACCATTTTGGAGGATATGAGATGTCCTCCAGCATGGCCGCTCCATACATTCTTACCAAATATCGCGCAACTTTGATCGCTAATAATTCTGCATCCAAATACTCTACAGATTCAAAAATCGGTCAACATACTCAGTTTTGAACGCTCTAAAAGAATATGAATGTCATTTTTCAATACGACTAAGAATTAAGGTTGTGAAATTTGAGATTGGCAGAAATTGGCTTATAATGTCCCGATTATCACGTGGTTGCAAACGAAGAATTGTAATATTAAAATTTACATGAAGTAATTATTAACTCTTGGCATGAAATTTGTTAGAATTTTTTTCGTGATTTTCAATTCACAGCCTACAATCTTATGCAAAATAACCTGGGACACTTGATGTCAAGGACATCGTGTTCCCCTTTCCCCCTTTTCAATGTTGTTTACTCTAATTATTAGCATGAAATCAATGTGAAATGATCAACCAACTACTAACCAACATTGGAGGGGGCGAAATGAGTCATGTGTCCCACTATTTATGCATAAGATTGTAGCTCTATCTAAATGGCTAGAAAGACTGTCTGTGCAAAAATATGACTGGAATGTGTTCATCATATAAAGACAATTAGTGAATCTAAAATATTCATAAAACATATAATTGAGCGGGGGAAAATATGAAAATATTCTTGAACACTCAGTAACAATTGTAGAATCTAAATACTGTTAGTAGTTGTTAATATTTTGCAAGAATGAATAAAAAAAAAAATGAAATGAAAAAATGGATGATTTTTCCATTCAATTTACGTTAATGCCGGGATATGTCATCTAAATATAGAAAAATTGCAACACAAAAACCACACCTATTATTAATGCGACATTATGTCTAGGAATAGTACAAATTTGCATTGCTAATAGCATAAACCTTTCGTACACTGTAATCATGGCTAGCGAAGCTGCAGAAACAAATAACTTTACTCCAAATGTCCGTAGCGTATATCTTATTACATACAGTCAAGTCGATGCAGAGAAATGTCCTTCTCGCGAAAGTTTCGTGCAAATCATTATGGATACATTTTCACGTTTAAATATGAACATTGTGCAATGGGTTTGTGCAAAGGAAAACCATCAAGGGTTCGGTTTTCACTACCACATGACTGTTAAATTAAGCGAAAGACACAGATGGAGAAGAGTTCGATCTCTCATTCAAGAACGCCACGGTATATGTGTCAACTTCTCTGACCGACACGACAACTACTTCTCAGCCTGGCAGTATACAACTAAGGAAGATGGAGACTATATTCAGTCTGACGCGCACCCAGATCTAACGAACGCCAACCCACCTCAAACTGCAAGAGCAAGTGCAACATTACGACGACGCCAAGGTAGCAGAGGGAGATCTACGAGAACCAACAGATCTAAACGGAGCAAACAGCTTAGCGTGTACGAAGTTTCGCAAATTGTTGTGCAAAAGGGAATTAAAACACGGCTTGAATTATTGGCGTTAGCACAACTTCAGCAAAGCGCGGGAAAAACCGACATTGCACAATTCATAGCAAACAGAGGGGAAAAAGCAGTAGATGAAGCTATTCGCGTTGGCTGGGAGCTTCACAATGCACCAACTATGTTATCAAGGTCCACAATGACTCGTCTGCAGCGTCTGGAAGAATCATTGCAAAGCGTTTGCGCGCAGAATTGCAATAAGAGGTGGTTACAACTGGCGCTAGATATATTAAATAGAAACAATATTGAGCACAAACAGTTCCAAACCGCAGTCGTAGAATTACTCGAAAAAGGACGAGGGAAATATCGCAACATTCTTCTAACAGGGCCATCGAACTGTGGGAAAACATTTCTACTTAATCCGCTAAATGGAATATACGACACATTTAGCAATCCTGCAACGACGAGCTTTGCCTGGATAGGGGTGGCAAACAGTGAAATTATATTTGTGAATGACTTTCGCTGGTCGCCACAGATATTGCCTTGGCACAACATGCTGTTGCTTCTAGAGGGCCAAATGGTTCATTTCCCAGCCCCTAAAACACATTTTGCTTGTGACATTGAGTTCAACAAGGACACTCCAATATTTTGCACTGCAAACGAACACTTTAGCCTGGTACGAGGTGGGTCGGTGGACCAAGTAGAAACTGAAATGATGAGAGTCAGGTGGCGTAATTTTGCATTGTTTGCACAAATTCCGCAAGAGCAACAAGTTATTCTGTTACCATGTAGTCGTTGTTTTTCCGAACTCATTTTGTGCTAAGTACAAGCGATTATACAGTGTAATTTGATTAGCGCAATATATATGAAACACACGTAGTAGTGTACATGTGTGTGCATGAACAGTGAACGGTTCACTATACTAGCGTTATTTACGTTTTTCCCCAAGCTGTGAGTTTTGTTATATTTAGCTGTATATATTTTTTATTTATATATAGTATATCTTCATTTCATATATATTACTGTTGATGTAAAAAGTGTTTCGGACGAAAATATCAACAATTCACTACCGTGAACCGTTTGTTAGAGTTAAAGAATATATTGATTCTATTTTTAGATGCAAACGATTCACACTTGTAAAGTACATATGAATGAATGTTGTCTCTTTAAATTATCAATAGTTGTATTCATAAAGCCATGAGTAGTTAACAAACATTCAACATGTTGATTTCGAATCGTAATTGAGCACTGTAAAACCTCATATCAAGACAGTTGTAAAAGCATGTGAACCGTTGTGTGAACCGTAGGCGAACCGTGTTTCGCGGTTATGGTAATTTGCATTCAAATCACATGTATATAATAAACTATAATGCTATTTTGGTCTTCTGGTTTTATTTGTGATTGATCTCAATACATTTGAGGTATCATTTCTAATTATTTAAAGATATACATACATAAATACATGTATTTGTTCATTAATTGAAAATATTATTATAGTATATTATATACGATATTAAATCGGTATTGTGTTTACATTTCATATAAAATATAGTGTTTAATACTTCAAGCGCTGTCCTTTTCTTTTGATTACTTCATTAACGCGTTTGCTCATAGAATATATTATATTGTTAATAGTATCTAACGGTAGGGCGTTTACCGTGTCTATGACTCTTTTTTGAAACTGTTCAAAAGTTTCACGCTGTATGTGCAATGTAATTGCTTGTTCCTTTAAATTTCTTGAAACAATATGAAATACATTTTCGATTGGATTCAAGTCCGGGCTTCGAGCTGGTATTTTTAGTACTTCACAATGTACACGTTTCATCGCATCCTTTGCTGCTTTGGAATTTTGGCTTGGGTCTCCGTCTTGTAGCCATAAGCGCCTACCATCCTTATTAGCCAAAGAGAACATACTTTCAAAATGTTCGTCAATGAAGTTTGAAAAATATTCCCCATTCATTTTTGTATATGGAACGCAACAAAGAACGCCTTTCTCGTAAGTAATAGCTACTATAAGGCGAAGGACTTTGCCACCAGTACCTGTCTTTTTACCTTTGGCAGTACAACCGAACGAAAGACCTTCATTCTTCTTCCTCCAAATTCTTGCTTTTGGAGCTTGCGCTTGATCCATTGGATTCCTCTTATACGCAAAACCTGTTCCGTCCAGGTAAAAAGCTATTGTATTCGTCCATACATCAGGAGAATAGTTTTTTTTCATCTCTCTTGCGAATTTCAGTCGTTTTTTTAAATCTTGTCTCGTCATAAGACCTTTTTTGCGCGATTGCAAATAATAAAAGCCTTCTTGATTCATTGCTCGACAAATCGTAGGTTGAGATACATCAGCTACATTAATGCCTGCGTGTGTCATTAGTTGTTTAATTGTGAACGATGCATTTTGCTCACGCAAGATAGTTATTGACCTCTTAAGTTGACGCTTGTCTCGGACAGTCAGTTTACATGGCCTTCCTCGCCTTTCGCATCCAGTCTTAAGTGATGGTTTAGCATTCATTGCCATATTTTTTATCCTAGATACAGTACTTTTGGACACATTGCAGTGTTTAGCAACTTTCCGGAGAGATAAGCCTTGAATTCGAGACAAGTAGTATACTAAACTCGTGGTTTTGTTGTTGACCTTCATAACGAAAATTGAAAGTTTGTTTAAATTTTTTCTTTTTCCTACAAGTTGCTTTATTCTATATGAATTATACATGCTTTATATAGTATTTGTAGTTTTGTTTGAAACTTTCACAACCAATTCTGTACCGTTAAACAATTACGTAAATGCGAACGTAAATATTAACGCAAATACAAACGTACTGTGTTTACGTGCGTCATATGTATACGCTATATTTCTACGTCACAAAATCCCGTGTAATCTAGCTCTATCTAAATGGCTAGAAAGACAATCTTATGCAAAATAACCTGGGACACTTGATGTCAAGGACATCGTGTTCCCCTTTCCCCCTTTTCAATGTTGTTTACTCTAATTATTAGCATGAAATCAATGTGAAATGATCAACCAACTACTAACCAACATTGGAGGGGGCGAAATGAGTCATGTGTCCCACTATTTATGCATAAGATTGTAGCTCTATCTAAATGGCTAGAAAGACTGTCTGTGCAAAAATATGACTGGAATGTGTTCATCATATAAAGACAATTAGTGAATCTAAAATATTCATAAAACATATAATTGAGCGGGGGAAAATATGAAAATATTCTTGAACACTCAGTAACAATTGTAGAATCTAAATACTGTTAGTAGTTGTTAATATTTTGCAAGAATGAATAAAAAAAAAAATGAAATGAAAAAATGGATGATTTTTCCATTCAATTTACGTTAATGCCGGGATATGTCATCTAAATATAGAAAAATTGCAACACAAAAACCACACCTATTATTAATGCGACATTATGTCTAGGAATAGTACAAATTTGCATTGCTAATAGCATAAACCTTTCGTACACTGTAATCATGGCTAGCGAAGCTGCAGAAACAAATAACTTTACTCCAAATGTCCGTAGCGTATATCTTATTACATACAGTCAAGTCGATGCAGAGAAATGTCCTTCTCGCGAAAGTTTCGTGCAAATCATTATGGATACATTTTCACGTTTAAATATGAACATTGTGCAATGGGTTTGTGCAAAGGAAAACCATCAAGGGTTCGGTTTTCACTACCACATGACTGTTAAATTAAGCGAAAGACACAGATGGAGAAGAGTTCGATCTCTCATTCAAGAACGCCACGGTATATGTGTCAACTTCTCTGACCGACACGACAACTACTTCTCAGCCTGGCAGTATACAACTAAGGAAGATGGAGACTATATTCAGTCTGACGCGCACCCAGATCTAACGAACGCCAACCCACCTCAAACTGCAAGAGCAAGTGCAACATTACGACGACGCCAAGGTAGCAGAGGGAGATCTACGAGAACCAACAGATCTAAACGGAGCAAACAGCTTAGCGTGTACGAAGTTTCGCAAATTGTTGTGCAAAAGGGAATTAAAACACGGCTTGAATTATTGGCGTTAGCACAACTTCAGCAAAGCGCGGGAAAAACCGACATTGCACAATTCATAGCAAACAGAGGGGAAAAAGCAGTAGATGAAGCTATTCGCGTTGGCTGGGAGCTTCACAATGCACCAACTATGTTATCAAGGTCCACAATGACTCGTCTGCAGCGTCTGGAAGAATCATTGCAAAGCGTTTGCGCGCAGAATTGCAATAAGAGGTGGTTACAACTGGCGCTAGATATATTAAATAGAAACAATATTGAGCACAAACAGTTCCAAACCGCAGTCGTAGAATTACTCGAAAAAGGACGAGGGAAATATCGCAACATTCTTCTAACAGGGCCATCGAACTGTGGGAAAACATTTCTACTTAATCCGCTAAATGGAATATACGACACATTTAGCAATCCTGCAACGACGAGCTTTGCCTGGATAGGGGTGGCAAACAGTGAAATTATATTTGTGAATGACTTTCGCTGGTCGCCACAGATATTGCCTTGGCACAACATGCTGTTGCTTCTAGAGGGCCAAATGGTTCATTTCCCAGCCCCTAAAACACATTTTGCTTGTGACATTGAGTTCAACAAGGACACTCCAATATTTTGCACTGCAAACGAACACTTTAGCCTGGTACGAGGTGGGTCGGTGGACCAAGTAGAAACTGAAATGATGAGAGTCAGGTGGCGTAATTTTGCATTGTTTGCACAAATTCCGCAAGAGCAACAAGTTATTCTGTTACCATGTAGTCGTTGTTTTTCCGAACTCATTTTGTGCTAAGTACAAGCGATTATACAGTGTAATTTGATTAGCGCAATATATATGAAACACACGTAGTAGTGTACATGTGTGTGCATGAACAGTGAACGGTTCACTATACTAGCGTTATTTACGTTTTTCCCCAAGCTGTGAGTTTTGTTATATTTAGCTGTATATATTTTTTATTTATATATAGTATATCTTCATTTCATATATATTACTGTTGATGTAAAAAGTGTTTCGGACGAAAATATCAACAATTCACTACCGTGAACCGTTTGTTAGAGTTAAAGAATATATTGATTCTATTTTTAGATGCAAACGATTCACACTTGTAAAGTACATATGAATGAATGTTGTCTCTTTAAATTATCAATAGTTGTATTCATAAAGCCATGAGTAGTTAACAAACATTCAACATGTTGATTTCGAATCGTAATTGAGCACTGTAAAACCTCATATCAAGACAGTTGTAAAAGCATGTGAACCGTTGTGTGAACCGTAGGCGAACCGTGTTTCGCGGTTATGGTAATTTGCATTCAAATCACATGTATATAATAAACTATAATGCTATTTTGGTCTTCTGGTTTTATTTGTGATTGATCTCAATACATTTGAGGTATCATTTCTAATTATTTAAAGATATACATACATAAATACATGTATTTGTTCATTAATTGAAAATATTATTATAGTATATTATATACGATATTAAATCGGTATTGTGTTTACATTTCATATAAAATATAGTGTTTAATACTTCAAGCGCTGTCCTTTTCTTTTGATTACTTCATTAACGCGTTTGCTCATAGAATATATTATATTGTTAATAGTATCTAACGGTAGGGCGTTTACCGTGTCTATGACTCTTTTTTGAAACTGTTCAAAAGTTTCACGCTGTATGTGCAATGTAATTGCTTGTTCCTTTAAATTTCTTGAAACAATATGAAATACATTTTCGATTGGATTCAAGTCCGGGCTTCGAGCTGGTATTTTTAGTACTTCACAATGTACACGTTTCATCGCATCCTTTGCTGCTTTGGAATTTTGGCTTGGGTCTCCGTCTTGTAGCCATAAGCGCCTACCATCCTTATTAGCCAAAGAGAACATACTTTCAAAATGTTCGTCAATGAAGTTTGAAAAATATTCCCCATTCATTTTTGTATATGGAACGCAACAAAGAACGCCTTTCTCGTAAGTAATAGCTACTATAAGGCGAAGGACTTTGCCACCAGTACCTGTCTTTTTACCTTTGGCAGTACAACCGAACGAAAGACCTTCATTCTTCTTCCTCCAAATTCTTGCTTTTGGAGCTTGCGCTTGATCCATTGGATTCCTCTTATACGCAAAACCTGTTCCGTCCAGGTAAAAAGCTATTGTATTCGTCCATACATCAGGAGAATAGTTTTTTTTCATCTCTCTTGCGAATTTCAGTCGTTTTTTTAAATCTTGTCTCGTCATAAGACCTTTTTTGCGCGATTGCAAATAATAAAAGCCTTCTTGATTCATTGCTCGACAAATCGTAGGTTGAGATACATCAGCTACATTAATGCCTGCGTGTGTCATTAGTTGTTTAATTGTGAACGATGCATTTTGCTCACGCAAGATAGTTATTGACCTCTTAAGTTGACGCTTGTCTCGGACAGTCAGTTTACATGGCCTTCCTCGCCTTTCGCATCCAGTCTTAAGTGATGGTTTAGCATTCATTGCCATATTTTTTATCCTAGATACAGTACTTTTGGACACATTGCAGTGTTTAGCAACTTTCCGGAGAGATAAGCCTTGAATTCGAGACAAGTAGTATACTAAACTCGTGGTTTTGTTGTTGACCTTCATAACGAAAATTGAAAGTTTGTTTAAATTTTTTCTTTTTCCTACAAGTTGCTTTATTCTATATGAATTATACATGCTTTATATAGTATTTGTAGTTTTGTTTGAAACTTTCACAACCAATTCTGTACCGTTAAACAATTACGTAAATGCGAACGTAAATATTAACGCAAATACAAACGTACTGTGTTTACGTGCGTCATATGTATACGCTATATTTCTACGTCACAAAATCCCGTGTAATCTAGCTCTATCTAAATGGCTAGAAAGACAATCTTATGCAAAATAACCTGGGACACTTGATGTCAAGGACATCGTGTTCCCCTTTCCCCCTTTTCAATGTTGTTTACTCTAATTATTAGCATGAAATCAATGTGAAATGATCAACCAACTACTAACCAACATTGGAGGGGGCGAAATGAGTCATGTGTCCCACTATTTATGCATAAGATTGTAGCTCTATCTAAATGGCTAGAAAGACTGTCTGTGCAAAAATATGACTGGAATGTGTTCATCATATAAAGACAATTAGTGAATCTAAAATATTCATAAAACATATAATTGAGCGGGGGAAAATATGAAAATATTCTTGAACACTCAGTAACAATTGTAGAATCTAAATACTGTTAGTAGTTGTTAATATTTTGCAAGAATGAATAAAAAAAAAAATGAAATGAAAAAATGGATGATTTTTCCATTCAATTTACGTTAATGCCGGGATATGTCATCTAAATATAGAAAAATTGCAACACAAAAACCACACCTATTATTAATGCGACATTATGTCTAGGAATAGTACAAATTTGCATTGCTAATAGCATAAACCTTTCGTACACTGTAATCATGGCTAGCGAAGCTGCAGAAACAAATAACTTTACTCCAAATGTCCGTAGCGTATATCTTATTACATACAGTCAAGTCGATGCAGAGAAATGTCCTTCTCGCGAAAGTTTCGTGCAAATCATTATGGATACATTTTCACGTTTAAATATGAACATTGTGCAATGGGTTTGTGCAAAGGAAAACCATCAAGGGTTCGGTTTTCACTACCACATGACTGTTAAATTAAGCGAAAGACACAGATGGAGAAGAGTTCGATCTCTCATTCAAGAACGCCACGGTATATGTGTCAACTTCTCTGACCGACACGACAACTACTTCTCAGCCTGGCAGTATACAACTAAGGAAGATGGAGACTATATTCAGTCTGACGCGCACCCAGATCTAACGAACGCCAACCCACCTCAAACTGCAAGAGCAAGTGCAACATTACGACGACGCCAAGGTAGCAGAGGGAGATCTACGAGAACCAACAGATCTAAACGGAGCAAACAGCTTAGCGTGTACGAAGTTTCGCAAATTGTTGTGCAAAAGGGAATTAAAACACGGCTTGAATTATTGGCGTTAGCACAACTTCAGCAAAGCGCGGGAAAAACCGACATTGCACAATTCATAGCAAACAGAGGGGAAAAAGCAGTAGATGAAGCTATTCGCGTTGGCTGGGAGCTTCACAATGCACCAACTATGTTATCAAGGTCCACAATGACTCGTCTGCAGCGTCTGGAAGAATCATTGCAAAGCGTTTGCGCGCAGAATTGCAATAAGAGGTGGTTACAACTGGCGCTAGATATATTAAATAGAAACAATATTGAGCACAAACAGTTCCAAACCGCAGTCGTAGAATTACTCGAAAAAGGACGAGGGAAATATCGCAACATTCTTCTAACAGGGCCATCGAACTGTGGGAAAACATTTCTACTTAATCCGCTAAATGGAATATACGACACATTTAGCAATCCTGCAACGACGAGCTTTGCCTGGATAGGGGTGGCAAACAGTGAAATTATATTTGTGAATGACTTTCGCTGGTCGCCACAGATATTGCCTTGGCACAACATGCTGTTGCTTCTAGAGGGCCAAATGGTTCATTTCCCAGCCCCTAAAACACATTTTGCTTGTGACATTGAGTTCAACAAGGACACTCCAATATTTTGCACTGCAAACGAACACTTTAGCCTGGTACGAGGTGGGTCGGTGGACCAAGTAGAAACTGAAATGATGAGAGTCAGGTGGCGTAATTTTGCATTGTTTGCACAAATTCCGCAAGAGCAACAAGTTATTCTGTTACCATGTAGTCGTTGTTTTTCCGAACTCATTTTGTGCTAAGTACAAGCGATTATACAGTGTAATTTGATTAGCGCAATATATATGAAACACACGTAGTAGTGTACATGTGTGTGCATGAACAGTGAACGGTTCACTATACTAGCGTTATTTACGTTTTTCCCCAAGCTGTGAGTTTTGTTATATTTAGCTGTATATATTTTTTATTTATATATAGTATATCTTCATTTCATATATATTACTGTTGATGTAAAAAGTGTTTCGGACGAAAATATCAACAATTCACTACCGTGAACCGTTTGTTAGAGTTAAAGAATATATTGATTCTATTTTTAGATGCAAACGATTCACACTTGTAAAGTACATATGAATGAATGTTGTCTCTTTAAATTATCAATAGTTGTATTCATAAAGCCATGAGTAGTTAACAAACATTCAACATGTTGATTTCGAATCGTAATTGAGCACTGTAAAACCTCATATCAAGACAGTTGTAAAAGCATGTGAACCGTTGTGTGAACCGTAGGCGAACCGTGTTTCGCGGTTATGGTAATTTGCATTCAAATCACATGTATATAATAAACTATAATGCTATTTTGGTCTTCTGGTTTTATTTGTGATTGATCTCAATACATTTGAGGTATCATTTCTAATTATTTAAAGATATACATACATAAATACATGTATTTGTTCATTAATTGAAAATATTATTATAGTATATTATATACGATATTAAATCGGTATTGTGTTTACATTTCATATAAAATATAGTGTTTAATACTTCAAGCGCTGTCCTTTTCTTTTGATTACTTCATTAACGCGTTTGCTCATAGAATATATTATATTGTTAATAGTATCTAACGGTAGGGCGTTTACCGTGTCTATGACTCTTTTTTGAAACTGTTCAAAAGTTTCACGCTGTATGTGCAATGTAATTGCTTGTTCCTTTAAATTTCTTGAAACAATATGAAATACATTTTCGATTGGATTCAAGTCCGGGCTTCGAGCTGGTATTTTTAGTACTTCACAATGTACACGTTTCATCGCATCCTTTGCTGCTTTGGAATTTTGGCTTGGGTCTCCGTCTTGTAGCCATAAGCGCCTACCATCCTTATTAGCCAAAGAGAACATACTTTCAAAATGTTCGTCAATGAAGTTTGAAAAATATTCCCCATTCATTTTTGTATATGGAACGCAACAAAGAACGCCTTTCTCGTAAGTAATAGCTACTATAAGGCGAAGGACTTTGCCACCAGTACCTGTCTTTTTACCTTTGGCAGTACAACCGAACGAAAGACCTTCATTCTTCTTCCTCCAAATTCTTGCTTTTGGAGCTTGCGCTTGATCCATTGGATTCCTCTTATACGCAAAACCTGTTCCGTCCAGGTAAAAAGCTATTGTATTCGTCCATACATCAGGAGAATAGTTTTTTTTCATCTCTCTTGCGAATTTCAGTCGTTTTTTTAAATCTTGTCTCGTCATAAGACCTTTTTTGCGCGATTGCAAATAATAAAAGCCTTCTTGATTCATTGCTCGACAAATCGTAGGTTGAGATACATCAGCTACATTAATGCCTGCGTGTGTCATTAGTTGTTTAATTGTGAACGATGCATTTTGCTCACGCAAGATAGTTATTGACCTCTTAAGTTGACGCTTGTCTCGGACAGTCAGTTTACATGGCCTTCCTCGCCTTTCGCATCCAGTCTTAAGTGATGGTTTAGCATTCATTGCCATATTTTTTATCCTAGATACAGTACTTTTGGACACATTGCAGTGTTTAGCAACTTTCCGGAGAGATAAGCCTTGAATTCGAGACAAGTAGTATACTAAACTCGTGGTTTTGTTGTTGACCTTCATAACGAAAATTGAAAGTTTGTTTAAATTTTTTCTTTTTCCTACAAGTTGCTTTATTCTATATGAATTATACATGCTTTATATAGTATTTGTAGTTTTGTTTGAAACTTTCACAACCAATTCTGTACCGTTAAACAATTACGTAAATGCGAACGTAAATATTAACGCAAATACAAACGTACTGTGTTTACGTGCGTCATATGTATACGCTATATTTCTACGTCACAAAATCCCGTGTAATCTAGCTCTATCTAAATGGCTAGAAAGACATGTAGCTCTATCTAAATGGCTAGAAAGACTGTCTGTGCAAAAATATGACTGGAATGTGTTCATCATATAAAGACAATTAGTGAATCTAAAATATTCATAAAACATATAATTGAGCGGGGGAAAATATGAAAATATTCTTGAACACTCAGTAACAATTGTAGAATCTAAATACTGTTAGTAGTTGTTAATATTTTGCAAGAATGAATAAAAAAAAAAATGAAATGAAAAAATGGATGATTTTTCCATTCAATTTACGTTAATGCCGGGATATGTCATCTAAATATAGAAAAATTGCAACACAAAAACCACACCTATTATTAATGCGACATTATGTCTAGGAATAGTACAAATTTGCATTGCTAATAGCATAAACCTTTCGTACACTGTAATCATGGCTAGCGAAGCTGCAGAAACAAATAACTTTACTCCAAATGTCCGTAGCGTATATCTTATTACATACAGTCAAGTCGATGCAGAGAAATGTCCTTCTCGCGAAAGTTTCGTGCAAATCATTATGGATACATTTTCACGTTTAAATATGAACATTGTGCAATGGGTTTGTGCAAAGGAAAACCATCAAGGGTTCGGTTTTCACTACCACATGACTGTTAAATTAAGCGAAAGACACAGATGGAGAAGAGTTCGATCTCTCATTCAAGAACGCCACGGTATATGTGTCAACTTCTCTGACCGACACGACAACTACTTCTCAGCCTGGCAGTATACAACTAAGGAAGATGGAGACTATATTCAGTCTGACGCGCACCCAGATCTAACGAACGCCAACCCACCTCAAACTGCAAGAGCAAGTGCAACATTACGACGACGCCAAGGTAGCAGAGGGAGATCTACGAGAACCAACAGATCTAAACGGAGCAAACAGCTTAGCGTGTACGAAGTTTCGCAAATTGTTGTGCAAAAGGGAATTAAAACACGGCTTGAATTATTGGCGTTAGCACAACTTCAGCAAAGCGCGGGAAAAACCGACATTGCACAATTCATAGCAAACAGAGGGGAAAAAGCAGTAGATGAAGCTATTCGCGTTGGCTGGGAGCTTCACAATGCACCAACTATGTTATCAAGGTCCACAATGACTCGTCTGCAGCGTCTGGAAGAATCATTGCAAAGCGTTTGCGCGCAGAATTGCAATAAGAGGTGGTTACAACTGGCGCTAGATATATTAAATAGAAACAATATTGAGCACAAACAGTTCCAAACCGCAGTCGTAGAATTACTCGAAAAAGGACGAGGGAAATATCGCAACATTCTTCTAACAGGGCCATCGAACTGTGGGAAAACATTTCTACTTAATCCGCTAAATGGAATATACGACACATTTAGCAATCCTGCAACGACGAGCTTTGCCTGGATAGGGGTGGCAAACAGTGAAATTATATTTGTGAATGACTTTCGCTGGTCGCCACAGATATTGCCTTGGCACAACATGCTGTTGCTTCTAGAGGGCCAAATGGTTCATTTCCCAGCCCCTAAAACACATTTTGCTTGTGACATTGAGTTCAACAAGGACACTCCAATATTTTGCACTGCAAACGAACACTTTAGCCTGGTACGAGGTGGGTCGGTGGACCAAGTAGAAACTGAAATGATGAGAGTCAGGTGGCGTAATTTTGCATTGTTTGCACAAATTCCGCAAGAGCAACAAGTTATTCTGTTACCATGTAGTCGTTGTTTTTCCGAACTCATTTTGTGCTAAGTACAAGCGATTATACAGTGTAATTTGATTAGCGCAATATATATGAAACACACGTAGTAGTGTACATGTGTGTGCATGAACAGTGAACGGTTCACTATACTAGCGTTATTTACGTTTTTCCCCAAGCTGTGAGTTTTGTTATATTTAGCTGTATATATTTTTTATTTATATATAGTATATCTTCATTTCATATATATTACTGTTGATGTAAAAAGTGTTTCGGACGAAAATATCAACAATTCACTACCGTGAACCGTTTGTTAGAGTTAAAGAATATATTGATTCTATTTTTAGATGCAAACGATTCACACTTGTAAAGTACATATGAATGAATGTTGTCTCTTTAAATTATCAATAGTTGTATTCATAAAGCCATGAGTAGTTAACAAACATTCAACATGTTGATTTCGAATCGTAATTGAGCACTGTAAAACCTCATATCAAGACAGTTGTAAAAGCATGTGAACCGTTGTGTGAACCGTAGGCGAACCGTGTTTCGCGGTTATGGTAATTTGCATTCAAATCACATGTATATAATAAACTATAATGCTATTTTGGTCTTCTGGTTTTATTTGTGATTGATCTCAATACATTTGAGGTATCATTTCTAATTATTTAAAGATATACATACATAAATACATGTATTTGTTCATTAATTGAAAATATTATTATAGTATATTATATACGATATTAAATCGGTATTGTGTTTACATTTCATATAAAATATAGTGTTTAATACTTCAAGCGCTGTCCTTTTCTTTTGATTACTTCATTAACGCGTTTGCTCATAGAATATATTATATTGTTAATAGTATCTAACGGTAGGGCGTTTACCGTGTCTATGACTCTTTTTTGAAACTGTTCAAAAGTTTCACGCTGTATGTGCAATGTAATTGCTTGTTCCTTTAAATTTCTTGAAACAATATGAAATACATTTTCGATTGGATTCAAGTCCGGGCTTCGAGCTGGTATTTTTAGTACTTCACAATGTACACGTTTCATCGCATCCTTTGCTGCTTTGGAATTTTGGCTTGGGTCTCCGTCTTGTAGCCATAAGCGCCTACCATCCTTATTAGCCAAAGAGAACATACTTTCAAAATGTTCGTCAATGAAGTTTGAAAAATATTCCCCATTCATTTTTGTATATGGAACGCAACAAAGAACGCCTTTCTCGTAAGTAATAGCTACTATAAGGCGAAGGACTTTGCCACCAGTACCTGTCTTTTTACCTTTGGCAGTACAACCGAACGAAAGACCTTCATTCTTCTTCCTCCAAATTCTTGCTTTTGGAGCTTGCGCTTGATCCATTGGATTCCTCTTATACGCAAAACCTGTTCCGTCCAGGTAAAAAGCTATTGTATTCGTCCATACATCAGGAGAATAGTTTTTTTTCATCTCTCTTGCGAATTTCAGTCGTTTTTTTAAATCTTGTCTCGTCATAAGACCTTTTTTGCGCGATTGCAAATAATAAAAGCCTTCTTGATTCATTGCTCGACAAATCGTAGGTTGAGATACATCAGCTACATTAATGCCTGCGTGTGTCATTAGTTGTTTAATTGTGAACGATGCATTTTGCTCACGCAAGATAGTTATTGACCTCTTAAGTTGACGCTTGTCTCGGACAGTCAGTTTACATGGCCTTCCTCGCCTTTCGCATCCAGTCTTAAGTGATGGTTTAGCATTCATTGCCATATTTTTTATCCTAGATACAGTACTTTTGGACACATTGCAGTGTTTAGCAACTTTCCGGAGAGATAAGCCTTGAATTCGAGACAAGTAGTATACTAAACTCGTGGTTTTGTTGTTGACCTTCATAACGAAAATTGAAAGTTTGTTTAAATTTTTTCTTTTTCCTACAAGTTGCTTTATTCTATATGAATTATACATGCTTTATATAGTATTTGTAGTTTTGTTTGAAACTTTCACAACCAATTCTGTACCGTTAAACAATTACGTAAATGCGAACGTAAATATTAACGCAAATACAAACGTACTGTGTTTACGTGCGTCATATGTATACGCTATATTTCTACGTCACAAAATCCCGTGTAATCTAGCTCTATCTAAATGGCTAGAAAGACAATCTTATGCAAAATAACCTGGGACACTTGATGTCAAGGACATCGTGTTCCCCTTTCCCCCTTTTCAATGTTGTTTACTCTAATTATTAGCATGAAATCAATGTGAAATGATCAACCAACTACTAACCAACATTGGAGGGGGCGAAATGAGTCATGTGTCCCACTATTTATGCATAAGATTGTAGCTCTATCTAAATGGCTAGAAAGACTGTCTGTGCAAAAATATGACTGGAATGTGTTCATCATATAAAGACAATTAGTGAATCTAAAATATTCATAAAACATATAATTGAGCGGGGGAAAATATGAAAATATTCTTGAACACTCAGTAACAATTGTAGAATCTAAATACTGTTAGTAGTTGTTAATATTTTGCAAGAATGAATAAAAAAAAAAATGAAATGAAAAAATGGATGATTTTTCCATTCAATTTACGTTAATGCCGGGATATGTCATCTAAATATAGAAAAATTGCAACACAAAAACCACACCTATTATTAATGCGACATTATGTCTAGGAATAGTACAAATTTGCATTGCTAATAGCATAAACCTTTCGTACACTGTAATCATGGCTAGCGAAGCTGCAGAAACAAATAACTTTACTCCAAATGTCCGTAGCGTATATCTTATTACATACAGTCAAGTCGATGCAGAGAAATGTCCTTCTCGCGAAAGTTTCGTGCAAATCATTATGGATACATTTTCACGTTTAAATATGAACATTGTGCAATGGGTTTGTGCAAAGGAAAACCATCAAGGGTTCGGTTTTCACTACCACATGACTGTTAAATTAAGCGAAAGACACAGATGGAGAAGAGTTCGATCTCTCATTCAAGAACGCCACGGTATATGTGTCAACTTCTCTGACCGACACGACAACTACTTCTCAGCCTGGCAGTATACAACTAAGGAAGATGGAGACTATATTCAGTCTGACGCGCACCCAGATCTAACGAACGCCAACCCACCTCAAACTGCAAGAGCAAGTGCAACATTACGACGACGCCAAGGTAGCAGAGGGAGATCTACGAGAACCAACAGATCTAAACGGAGCAAACAGCTTAGCGTGTACGAAGTTTCGCAAATTGTTGTGCAAAAGGGAATTAAAACACGGCTTGAATTATTGGCGTTAGCACAACTTCAGCAAAGCGCGGGAAAAACCGACATTGCACAATTCATAGCAAACAGAGGGGAAAAAGCAGTAGATGAAGCTATTCGCGTTGGCTGGGAGCTTCACAATGCACCAACTATGTTATCAAGGTCCACAATGACTCGTCTGCAGCGTCTGGAAGAATCATTGCAAAGCGTTTGCGCGCAGAATTGCAATAAGAGGTGGTTACAACTGGCGCTAGATATATTAAATAGAAACAATATTGAGCACAAACAGTTCCAAACCGCAGTCGTAGAATTACTCGAAAAAGGACGAGGGAAATATCGCAACATTCTTCTAACAGGGCCATCGAACTGTGGGAAAACATTTCTACTTAATCCGCTAAATGGAATATACGACACATTTAGCAATCCTGCAACGACGAGCTTTGCCTGGATAGGGGTGGCAAACAGTGAAATTATATTTGTGAATGACTTTCGCTGGTCGCCACAGATATTGCCTTGGCACAACATGCTGTTGCTTCTAGAGGGCCAAATGGTTCATTTCCCAGCCCCTAAAACACATTTTGCTTGTGACATTGAGTTCAACAAGGACACTCCAATATTTTGCACTGCAAACGAACACTTTAGCCTGGTACGAGGTGGGTCGGTGGACCAAGTAGAAACTGAAATGATGAGAGTCAGGTGGCGTAATTTTGCATTGTTTGCACAAATTCCGCAAGAGCAACAAGTTATTCTGTTACCATGTAGTCGTTGTTTTTCCGAACTCATTTTGTGCTAAGTACAAGCGATTATACAGTGTAATTTGATTAGCGCAATATATATGAAACACACGTAGTAGTGTACATGTGTGTGCATGAACAGTGAACGGTTCACTATACTAGCGTTATTTACGTTTTTCCCCAAGCTGTGAGTTTTGTTATATTTAGCTGTATATATTTTTTATTTATATATAGTATATCTTCATTTCATATATATTACTGTTGATGTAAAAAGTGTTTCGGACGAAAATATCAACAATTCACTACCGTGAACCGTTTGTTAGAGTTAAAGAATATATTGATTCTATTTTTAGATGCAAACGATTCACACTTGTAAAGTACATATGAATGAATGTTGTCTCTTTAAATTATCAATAGTTGTATTCATAAAGCCATGAGTAGTTAACAAACATTCAACATGTTGATTTCGAATCGTAATTGAGCACTGTAAAACCTCATATCAAGACAGTTGTAAAAGCATGTGAACCGTTGTGTGAACCGTAGGCGAACCGTGTTTCGCGGTTATGGTAATTTGCATTCAAATCACATGTATATAATAAACTATAATGCTATTTTGGTCTTCTGGTTTTATTTGTGATTGATCTCAATACATTTGAGGTATCATTTCTAATTATTTAAAGATATACATACATAAATACATGTATTTGTTCATTAATTGAAAATATTATTATAGTATATTATATACGATATTAAATCGGTATTGTGTTTACATTTCATATAAAATATAGTGTTTAATACTTCAAGCGCTGTCCTTTTCTTTTGATTACTTCATTAACGCGTTTGCTCATAGAATATATTATATTGTTAATAGTATCTAACGGTAGGGCGTTTACCGTGTCTATGACTCTTTTTTGAAACTGTTCAAAAGTTTCACGCTGTATGTGCAATGTAATTGCTTGTTCCTTTAAATTTCTTGAAACAATATGAAATACATTTTCGATTGGATTCAAGTCCGGGCTTCGAGCTGGTATTTTTAGTACTTCACAATGTACACGTTTCATCGCATCCTTTGCTGCTTTGGAATTTTGGCTTGGGTCTCCGTCTTGTAGCCATAAGCGCCTACCATCCTTATTAGCCAAAGAGAACATACTTTCAAAATGTTCGTCAATGAAGTTTGAAAAATATTCCCCATTCATTTTTGTATATGGAACGCAACAAAGAACGCCTTTCTCGTAAGTAATAGCTACTATAAGGCGAAGGACTTTGCCACCAGTACCTGTCTTTTTACCTTTGGCAGTACAACCGAACGAAAGACCTTCATTCTTCTTCCTCCAAATTCTTGCTTTTGGAGCTTGCGCTTGATCCATTGGATTCCTCTTATACGCAAAACCTGTTCCGTCCAGGTAAAAAGCTATTGTATTCGTCCATACATCAGGAGAATAGTTTTTTTTCATCTCTCTTGCGAATTTCAGTCGTTTTTTTAAATCTTGTCTCGTCATAAGACCTTTTTTGCGCGATTGCAAATAATAAAAGCCTTCTTGATTCATTGCTCGACAAATCGTAGGTTGAGATACATCAGCTACATTAATGCCTGCGTGTGTCATTAGTTGTTTAATTGTGAACGATGCATTTTGCTCACGCAAGATAGTTATTGACCTCTTAAGTTGACGCTTGTCTCGGACAGTCAGTTTACATGGCCTTCCTCGCCTTTCGCATCCAGTCTTAAGTGATGGTTTAGCATTCATTGCCATATTTTTTATCCTAGATACAGTACTTTTGGACACATTGCAGTGTTTAGCAACTTTCCGGAGAGATAAGCCTTGAATTCGAGACAAGTAGTATACTAAACTCGTGGTTTTGTTGTTGACCTTCATAACGAAAATTGAAAGTTTGTTTAAATTTTTTCTTTTTCCTACAAGTTGCTTTATTCTATATGAATTATACATGCTTTATATAGTATTTGTAGTTTTGTTTGAAACTTTCACAACCAATTCTGTACCGTTAAACAATTACGTAAATGCGAACGTAAATATTAACGCAAATACAAACGTACTGTGTTTACGTGCGTCATATGTATACGCTATATTTCTACGTCACAAAATCCCGTGTAATCTAGCTCTATCTAAATGGCTAGAAAGACAATCTTATGCAAAATAACCTGGGACACTTGATGTCAAGGACATCGTGTTCCCCTTTCCCCCTTTTCAATGTTGTTTACTCTAATTATTAGCATGAAATCAATGTGAAATGATCAACCAACTACTAACCAACATTGGAGGGGGCGAAATGAGTCATGTGTCCCACTATTTATGCATAAGATTGTAGCTCTATCTAAATGGCTAGAAAGACAATCTTATGCAAAATAACCTGGGACACTTGATGTCAAGGACATCGTGTTCCCCTTTCCCCCTTTTCAATGTTGTTTACTCTAATTATTAGCATGAAATCAATGTGAAATGATCAACCAACTACTAACCAACATTGGAGGGGGCGAAATGAGTCATGTGTCCCACTATTTATGCATAAGATTGTAGCTCTATCTAAATGGCTAGAAAGACTGTCTGTGCAAAAATATGACTGGAATGTGTTCATCATATAAAGACAATTAGTGAATCTAAAATATTCATAAAACATATAATTGAGCGGGGGAAAATATGAAAATATTCTTGAACACTCAGTAACAATTGTAGAATCTAAATACTGTTAGTAGTTGTTAATATTTTGCAAGAATGAATAAAAAAAAAAATGAAATGAAAAAATGGATGATTTTTCCATTCAATTTACGTTAATGCCGGGATATGTCATCTAAATATAGAAAAATTGCAACACAAAAACCACACCTATTATTAATGCGACATTATGTCTAGGAATAGTACAAATTTGCATTGCTAATAGCATAAACCTTTCGTACACTGTAATCATGGCTAGCGAAGCTGCAGAAACAAATAACTTTACTCCAAATGTCCGTAGCGTATATCTTATTACATACAGTCAAGTCGATGCAGAGAAATGTCCTTCTCGCGAAAGTTTCGTGCAAATCATTATGGATACATTTTCACGTTTAAATATGAACATTGTGCAATGGGTTTGTGCAAAGGAAAACCATCAAGGGTTCGGTTTTCACTACCACATGACTGTTAAATTAAGCGAAAGACACAGATGGAGAAGAGTTCGATCTCTCATTCAAGAACGCCACGGTATATGTGTCAACTTCTCTGACCGACACGACAACTACTTCTCAGCCTGGCAGTATACAACTAAGGAAGATGGAGACTATATTCAGTCTGACGCGCACCCAGATCTAACGAACGCCAACCCACCTCAAACTGCAAGAGCAAGTGCAACATTACGACGACGCCAAGGTAGCAGAGGGAGATCTACGAGAACCAACAGATCTAAACGGAGCAAACAGCTTAGCGTGTACGAAGTTTCGCAAATTGTTGTGCAAAAGGGAATTAAAACACGGCTTGAATTATTGGCGTTAGCACAACTTCAGCAAAGCGCGGGAAAAACCGACATTGCACAATTCATAGCAAACAGAGGGGAAAAAGCAGTAGATGAAGCTATTCGCGTTGGCTGGGAGCTTCACAATGCACCAACTATGTTATCAAGGTCCACAATGACTCGTCTGCAGCGTCTGGAAGAATCATTGCAAAGCGTTTGCGCGCAGAATTGCAATAAGAGGTGGTTACAACTGGCGCTAGATATATTAAATAGAAACAATATTGAGCACAAACAGTTCCAAACCGCAGTCGTAGAATTACTCGAAAAAGGACGAGGGAAATATCGCAACATTCTTCTAACAGGGCCATCGAACTGTGGGAAAACATTTCTACTTAATCCGCTAAATGGAATATACGACACATTTAGCAATCCTGCAACGACGAGCTTTGCCTGGATAGGGGTGGCAAACAGTGAAATTATATTTGTGAATGACTTTCGCTGGTCGCCACAGATATTGCCTTGGCACAACATGCTGTTGCTTCTAGAGGGCCAAATGGTTCATTTCCCAGCCCCTAAAACACATTTTGCTTGTGACATTGAGTTCAACAAGGACACTCCAATATTTTGCACTGCAAACGAACACTTTAGCCTGGTACGAGGTGGGTCGGTGGACCAAGTAGAAACTGAAATGATGAGAGTCAGGTGGCGTAATTTTGCATTGTTTGCACAAATTCCGCAAGAGCAACAAGTTATTCTGTTACCATGTAGTCGTTGTTTTTCCGAACTCATTTTGTGCTAAGTACAAGCGATTATACAGTGTAATTTGATTAGCGCAATATATATGAAACACACGTAGTAGTGTACATGTGTGTGCATGAACAGTGAACGGTTCACTATACTAGCGTTATTTACGTTTTTCCCCAAGCTGTGAGTTTTGTTATATTTAGCTGTATATATTTTTTATTTATATATAGTATATCTTCATTTCATATATATTACTGTTGATGTAAAAAGTGTTTCGGACGAAAATATCAACAATTCACTACCGTGAACCGTTTGTTAGAGTTAAAGAATATATTGATTCTATTTTTAGATGCAAACGATTCACACTTGTAAAGTACATATGAATGAATGTTGTCTCTTTAAATTATCAATAGTTGTATTCATAAAGCCATGAGTAGTTAACAAACATTCAACATGTTGATTTCGAATCGTAATTGAGCACTGTAAAACCTCATATCAAGACAGTTGTAAAAGCATGTGAACCGTTGTGTGAACCGTAGGCGAACCGTGTTTCGCGGTTATGGTAATTTGCATTCAAATCACATGTATATAATAAACTATAATGCTATTTTGGTCTTCTGGTTTTATTTGTGATTGATCTCAATACATTTGAGGTATCATTTCTAATTATTTAAAGATATACATACATAAATACATGTATTTGTTCATTAATTGAAAATATTATTATAGTATATTATATACGATATTAAATCGGTATTGTGTTTACATTTCATATAAAATATAGTGTTTAATACTTCAAGCGCTGTCCTTTTCTTTTGATTACTTCATTAACGCGTTTGCTCATAGAATATATTATATTGTTAATAGTATCTAACGGTAGGGCGTTTACCGTGTCTATGACTCTTTTTTGAAACTGTTCAAAAGTTTCACGCTGTATGTGCAATGTAATTGCTTGTTCCTTTAAATTTCTTGAAACAATATGAAATACATTTTCGATTGGATTCAAGTCCGGGCTTCGAGCTGGTATTTTTAGTACTTCACAATGTACACGTTTCATCGCATCCTTTGCTGCTTTGGAATTTTGGCTTGGGTCTCCGTCTTGTAGCCATAAGCGCCTACCATCCTTATTAGCCAAAGAGAACATACTTTCAAAATGTTCGTCAATGAAGTTTGAAAAATATTCCCCATTCATTTTTGTATATGGAACGCAACAAAGAACGCCTTTCTCGTAAGTAATAGCTACTATAAGGCGAAGGACTTTGCCACCAGTACCTGTCTTTTTACCTTTGGCAGTACAACCGAACGAAAGACCTTCATTCTTCTTCCTCCAAATTCTTGCTTTTGGAGCTTGCGCTTGATCCATTGGATTCCTCTTATACGCAAAACCTGTTCCGTCCAGGTAAAAAGCTATTGTATTCGTCCATACATCAGGAGAATAGTTTTTTTTCATCTCTCTTGCGAATTTCAGTCGTTTTTTTAAATCTTGTCTCGTCATAAGACCTTTTTTGCGCGATTGCAAATAATAAAAGCCTTCTTGATTCATTGCTCGACAAATCGTAGGTTGAGATACATCAGCTACATTAATGCCTGCGTGTGTCATTAGTTGTTTAATTGTGAACGATGCATTTTGCTCACGCAAGATAGTTATTGACCTCTTAAGTTGACGCTTGTCTCGGACAGTCAGTTTACATGGCCTTCCTCGCCTTTCGCATCCAGTCTTAAGTGATGGTTTAGCATTCATTGCCATATTTTTTATCCTAGATACAGTACTTTTGGACACATTGCAGTGTTTAGCAACTTTCCGGAGAGATAAGCCTTGAATTCGAGACAAGTAGTATACTAAACTCGTGGTTTTGTTGTTGACCTTCATAACGAAAATTGAAAGTTTGTTTAAATTTTTTCTTTTTCCTACAAGTTGCTTTATTCTATATGAATTATACATGCTTTATATAGTATTTGTAGTTTTGTTTGAAACTTTCACAACCAATTCTGTACCGTTAAACAATTACGTAAATGCGAACGTAAATATTAACGCAAATACAAACGTACTGTGTTTACGTGCGTCATATGTATACGCTATATTTCTACGTCACAAAATCCCGTGTAATCTAGCTCTATCTAAATGGCTAGAAAGACATGTAGCTCTATCTAAATGGCTAGAAAGACTGTCTGTGCAAAAATATGACTGGAATGTGTTCATCATATAAAGACAATTAGTGAATCTAAAATATTCATAAAACATATAATTGAGCGGGGGAAAATATGAAAATATTCTTGAACACTCAGTAACAATTGTAGAATCTAAATACTGTTAGTAGTTGTTAATATTTTGCAAGAATGAATAAAAAAAAAAATGAAATGAAAAAATGGATGATTTTTCCATTCAATTTACGTTAATGCCGGGATATGTCATCTAAATATAGAAAAATTGCAACACAAAAACCACACCTATTATTAATGCGACATTATGTCTAGGAATAGTACAAATTTGCATTGCTAATAGCATAAACCTTTCGTACACTGTAATCATGGCTAGCGAAGCTGCAGAAACAAATAACTTTACTCCAAATGTCCGTAGCGTATATCTTATTACATACAGTCAAGTCGATGCAGAGAAATGTCCTTCTCGCGAAAGTTTCGTGCAAATCATTATGGATACATTTTCACGTTTAAATATGAACATTGTGCAATGGGTTTGTGCAAAGGAAAACCATCAAGGGTTCGGTTTTCACTACCACATGACTGTTAAATTAAGCGAAAGACACAGATGGAGAAGAGTTCGATCTCTCATTCAAGAACGCCACGGTATATGTGTCAACTTCTCTGACCGACACGACAACTACTTCTCAGCCTGGCAGTATACAACTAAGGAAGATGGAGACTATATTCAGTCTGACGCGCACCCAGATCTAACGAACGCCAACCCACCTCAAACTGCAAGAGCAAGTGCAACATTACGACGACGCCAAGGTAGCAGAGGGAGATCTACGAGAACCAACAGATCTAAACGGAGCAAACAGCTTAGCGTGTACGAAGTTTCGCAAATTGTTGTGCAAAAGGGAATTAAAACACGGCTTGAATTATTGGCGTTAGCACAACTTCAGCAAAGCGCGGGAAAAACCGACATTGCACAATTCATAGCAAACAGAGGGGAAAAAGCAGTAGATGAAGCTATTCGCGTTGGCTGGGAGCTTCACAATGCACCAACTATGTTATCAAGGTCCACAATGACTCGTCTGCAGCGTCTGGAAGAATCATTGCAAAGCGTTTGCGCGCAGAATTGCAATAAGAGGTGGTTACAACTGGCGCTAGATATATTAAATAGAAACAATATTGAGCACAAACAGTTCCAAACCGCAGTCGTAGAATTACTCGAAAAAGGACGAGGGAAATATCGCAACATTCTTCTAACAGGGCCATCGAACTGTGGGAAAACATTTCTACTTAATCCGCTAAATGGAATATACGACACATTTAGCAATCCTGCAACGACGAGCTTTGCCTGGATAGGGGTGGCAAACAGTGAAATTATATTTGTGAATGACTTTCGCTGGTCGCCACAGATATTGCCTTGGCACAACATGCTGTTGCTTCTAGAGGGCCAAATGGTTCATTTCCCAGCCCCTAAAACACATTTTGCTTGTGACATTGAGTTCAACAAGGACACTCCAATATTTTGCACTGCAAACGAACACTTTAGCCTGGTACGAGGTGGGTCGGTGGACCAAGTAGAAACTGAAATGATGAGAGTCAGGTGGCGTAATTTTGCATTGTTTGCACAAATTCCGCAAGAGCAACAAGTTATTCTGTTACCATGTAGTCGTTGTTTTTCCGAACTCATTTTGTGCTAAGTACAAGCGATTATACAGTGTAATTTGATTAGCGCAATATATATGAAACACACGTAGTAGTGTACATGTGTGTGCATGAACAGTGAACGGTTCACTATACTAGCGTTATTTACGTTTTTCCCCAAGCTGTGAGTTTTGTTATATTTAGCTGTATATATTTTTTATTTATATATAGTATATCTTCATTTCATATATATTACTGTTGATGTAAAAAGTGTTTCGGACGAAAATATCAACAATTCACTACCGTGAACCGTTTGTTAGAGTTAAAGAATATATTGATTCTATTTTTAGATGCAAACGATTCACACTTGTAAAGTACATATGAATGAATGTTGTCTCTTTAAATTATCAATAGTTGTATTCATAAAGCCATGAGTAGTTAACAAACATTCAACATGTTGATTTCGAATCGTAATTGAGCACTGTAAAACCTCATATCAAGACAGTTGTAAAAGCATGTGAACCGTTGTGTGAACCGTAGGCGAACCGTGTTTCGCGGTTATGGTAATTTGCATTCAAATCACATGTATATAATAAACTATAATGCTATTTTGGTCTTCTGGTTTTATTTGTGATTGATCTCAATACATTTGAGGTATCATTTCTAATTATTTAAAGATATACATACATAAATACATGTATTTGTTCATTAATTGAAAATATTATTATAGTATATTATATACGATATTAAATCGGTATTGTGTTTACATTTCATATAAAATATAGTGTTTAATACTTCAAGCGCTGTCCTTTTCTTTTGATTACTTCATTAACGCGTTTGCTCATAGAATATATTATATTGTTAATAGTATCTAACGGTAGGGCGTTTACCGTGTCTATGACTCTTTTTTGAAACTGTTCAAAAGTTTCACGCTGTATGTGCAATGTAATTGCTTGTTCCTTTAAATTTCTTGAAACAATATGAAATACATTTTCGATTGGATTCAAGTCCGGGCTTCGAGCTGGTATTTTTAGTACTTCACAATGTACACGTTTCATCGCATCCTTTGCTGCTTTGGAATTTTGGCTTGGGTCTCCGTCTTGTAGCCATAAGCGCCTACCATCCTTATTAGCCAAAGAGAACATACTTTCAAAATGTTCGTCAATGAAGTTTGAAAAATATTCCCCATTCATTTTTGTATATGGAACGCAACAAAGAACGCCTTTCTCGTAAGTAATAGCTACTATAAGGCGAAGGACTTTGCCACCAGTACCTGTCTTTTTACCTTTGGCAGTACAACCGAACGAAAGACCTTCATTCTTCTTCCTCCAAATTCTTGCTTTTGGAGCTTGCGCTTGATCCATTGGATTCCTCTTATACGCAAAACCTGTTCCGTCCAGGTAAAAAGCTATTGTATTCGTCCATACATCAGGAGAATAGTTTTTTTTCATCTCTCTTGCGAATTTCAGTCGTTTTTTTAAATCTTGTCTCGTCATAAGACCTTTTTTGCGCGATTGCAAATAATAAAAGCCTTCTTGATTCATTGCTCGACAAATCGTAGGTTGAGATACATCAGCTACATTAATGCCTGCGTGTGTCATTAGTTGTTTAATTGTGAACGATGCATTTTGCTCACGCAAGATAGTTATTGACCTCTTAAGTTGACGCTTGTCTCGGACAGTCAGTTTACATGGCCTTCCTCGCCTTTCGCATCCAGTCTTAAGTGATGGTTTAGCATTCATTGCCATATTTTTTATCCTAGATACAGTACTTTTGGACACATTGCAGTGTTTAGCAACTTTCCGGAGAGATAAGCCTTGAATTCGAGACAAGTAGTATACTAAACTCGTGGTTTTGTTGTTGACCTTCATAACGAAAATTGAAAGTTTGTTTAAATTTTTTCTTTTTCCTACAAGTTGCTTTATTCTATATGAATTATACATGCTTTATATAGTATTTGTAGTTTTGTTTGAAACTTTCACAACCAATTCTGTACCGTTAAACAATTACGTAAATGCGAACGTAAATATTAACGCAAATACAAACGTACTGTGTTTACGTGCGTCATATGTATACGCTATATTTCTACGTCACAAAATCCCATGTAATCTAGCTCTATCTAAATGGCTAGAAAGACAATCTTATGCAAAATAACCTGGGACACTTGATGTCAAGGACATCGTGTTCCCCTTTCCCCCTTTTCAATGTTGTTTACTCTAATTATTAGCATGAAATCAATGTGAAATGATCAACCAACTACTAACCAACATTGGAGGGGGCGAAATGAGTCATGTGTCCCACTATTTATGCATAAGATTGTAGCTCTATCTAAATGGCTAGAAAGACTGTCTGTGCAAAAATATGACTGGAATGTGTTCATCATATAAAGACAATTAGTGAATCTAAAATATTCATAAAACATATAATTGAGCGGGGGAAAATATGAAAATATTCTTGAACACTCAGTAACAATTGTAGAATCTAAATACTGTTAGTAGTTGTTAATATTTTGCAAGAATGAATAAAAAAAAAAATGAAATGAAAAAATGGATGATTTTTCCATTCAATTTACGTTAATGCCGGGATATGTCATCTAAATATAGAAAAATTGCAACACAAAAACCACACCTATTATTAATGCGACATTATGTCTAGGAATAGTACAAATTTGCATTGCTAATAGCATAAACCTTTCGTACACTGTAATCATGGCTAGCGAAGCTGCAGAAACAAATAACTTTACTCCAAATGTCCGTAGCGTATATCTTATTACATACAGTCAAGTCGATGCAGAGAAATGTCCTTCTCGCGAAAGTTTCGTGCAAATCATTATGGATACATTTTCACGTTTAAATATGAACATTGTGCAATGGGTTTGTGCAAAGGAAAACCATCAAGGGTTCGGTTTTCACTACCACATGACTGTTAAATTAAGCGAAAGACACAGATGGAGAAGAGTTCGATCTCTCATTCAAGAACGCCACGGTATATGTGTCAACTTCTCTGACCGACACGACAACTACTTCTCAGCCTGGCAGTATACAACTAAGGAAGATGGAGACTATATTCAGTCTGACGCGCACCCAGATCTAACGAACGCCAACCCACCTCAAACTGCAAGAGCAAGTGCAACATTACGACGACGCCAAGGTAGCAGAGGGAGATCTACGAGAACCAACAGATCTAAACGGAGCAAACAGCTTAGCGTGTACGAAGTTTCGCAAATTGTTGTGCAAAAGGGAATTAAAACACGGCTTGAATTATTGGCGTTAGCACAACTTCAGCAAAGCGCGGGAAAAACCGACATTGCACAATTCATAGCAAACAGAGGGGAAAAAGCAGTAGATGAAGCTATTCGCGTTGGCTGGGAGCTTCACAATGCACCAACTATGTTATCAAGGTCCACAATGACTCGTCTGCAGCGTCTGGAAGAATCATTGCAAAGCGTTTGCGCGCAGAATTGCAATAAGAGGTGGTTACAACTGGCGCTAGATATATTAAATAGAAACAATATTGAGCACAAATAGTTCCAAACCGCAGTCGTAGAATTACTCGAAAAAGGACGAGGGAAATATCGCAACATTCTTCTAACAGGGCCATCGAACTGTGGGAAAACATTTCTACTTAATCCGCTAAATGGAATATACGACACATTTAGCAATCCTGCAACGACGAGCTTTGCCTGGATAGGGGTGGCAAACAGTGAAATTATATTTGTGAATGACTTTCGCTGGTCGCCACAGATATTGCCTTGGCACAACATGCTGTTGCTTCTAGAGGGCCAAATGGTTCATTTCCCAGCCCCTAAAACACATTTTGCTTGTGACATTGAGTTCAACAAGGACACTCCAATATTTTGCACTGCAAACGAACACTTTAGCCTGGTACGAGGTGGGTCGGTGGACCAAGTAGAAACTGAAATGATGAGAGTCAGGTGGCGTAATTTTGCATTGTTTGCACAAATTCCGCAAGAGCAACAAGTTATTCTGTTACCATGTAGTCGTTGTTTTTCCGAACTCATTTTGTGCTAAGTACAAGCGATTATACAGTGTAATTTGATTAGCGCAATATATATGAAACACACGTAGTAGTGTACATGTGTGTGCATGAACAGTGAACGGTTCACTATACTAGCGTTATTTACGTTTTTCCCCAAGCTGTGAGTTTTGTTATATTTAGCTGTATATATTTTTTATTTATATATAGTATATCTTCATTTCATATATATTACTGTTGATGTAAAAAGTGTTTCGGACGAAAATATCAACAATTCACTACCGTGAACCGTTTGTTAGAGTTAAAGAATATATTGATTCTATTTTTAGATGCAAACGATTCACACTTGTAAAGTACATATGAATGAATGTTGTCTCTTTAAATTATCAATAGTTGTATTCATAAAGCCATGAGTAGTTAACAAACATTCAACATGTTGATTTCGAATCGTAATTGAGCACTGTAAAACCTCATATCAAGACAGTTGTAAAAGCATGTGAACCGTTGTGTGAACCGTAGGCGAACCGTGTTTCGCGGTTATGGTAATTTGCATTCAAATCACATGTATATAATAAACTATAATGCTATTTTGGTCTTCTGGTTTTATTTGTGATTGATCTCAATACATTTGAGGTATCATTTCTAATTATTTAAAGATATACATACATAAATACATGTATTTGTTCATTAATTGAAAATATTATTATAGTATATTATATACGATATTAAATCGGTATTGTGTTTACATTTCATATAAAATATAGTGTTTAATACTTCAAGCGCTGTCCTTTTCTTTTGATTACTTCATTAACGCGTTTGCTCATAGAATATATTATATTGTTAATAGTATCTAACGGTAGGGCGTTTACCGTGTCTATGACTCTTTTTTGAAACTGTTCAAAAGTTTCACGCTGTATGTGCAATGTAATTGCTTGTTCCTTTAAATTTCTTGAAACAATATGAAATACATTTTCGATTGGATTCAAGTCCGGGCTTCGAGCTGGTATTTTTAGTACTTCACAATGTACACGTTTCATCGCATCCTTTGCTGCTTTGGAATTTTGGCTTGGGTCTCCGTCTTGTAGCCATAAGCGCCTACCATCCTTATTAGCCAAAGAGAACATACTTTCAAAATGTTCGTCAATGAAGTTTGAAAAATATTCCCCATTCATTTTTGTATATGGAACGCAACAAAGAACGCCTTTCTCGTAAGTAATAGCTACTATAAGGCGAAGGACTTTGCCACCAGTACCTGTCTTTTTACCTTTGGCAGTACAACCGAACGAAAGACCTTCATTCTTCTTCCTCCAAATTCTTGCTTTTGGAGCTTGCGCTTGATCCATTGGATTCCTCTTATACGCAAAACCTGTTCCGTCCAGGTAAAAAGCTATTGTATTCGTCCATACATCAGGAGAATAGTTTTTTTTCATCTCTCTTGCGAATTTCAGTCGTTTTTTTAAATCTTGTCTCGTCATAAGACCTTTTTTGCGCGATTGCAAATAATAAAAGCCTTCTTGATTCATTGCTCGACAAATCGTAGGTTGAGATACATCAGCTACATTAATGCCTGCGTGTGTCATTAGTTGTTTAATTGTGAACGATGCATTTTGCTCACGCAAGATAGTTATTGACCTCTTAAGTTGACGCTTGTCTCGGACAGTCAGTTTACATGGCCTTCCTCGCCTTTCGCATCCAGTCTTAAGTGATGGTTTAGCATTCATTGCCATATTTTTTATCCTAGATACAGTACTTTTGGACACATTGCAGTGTTTAGCAACTTTCCGGAGAGATAAGCCTTGAATTCGAGACAAGTAGTATACTAAACTCGTGGTTTTGTTGTTGACCTTCATAACGAAAATTGAAAGTTTGTTTAAATTTTTTCTTTTTCCTACAAGTTGCTTTATTCTATATGAATTATACATGCTTTATATAGTATTTGTAGTTTTGTTTGAAACTTTCACAACCAATTCTGTACCGTTAAACAATTACGTAAATGCGAACGTAAATATTAACGCAAATACAAACGTACTGTGTTTACGTGCGTCATATGTATACGCTATATTTCTACGTCACAAAATCCCGTGTAATCTAGCTCTATCTAAATGGCTAGAAAGACAATCTTATGCAAAATAACCTGGGACACTTGATGTCAAGGACATCGTGTTCCCCTTTCCCCCTTTTCAATGTTGTTTACTCTAATTATTAGCATGAAATCAATGTGAAATGATCAACCAACTACTAACCAACATTGGAGGGGGCGAAATGAGTCATGTGTCCCACTATTTATGCATAAGATTGTAGCTCTATCTAAATGGCTAGAAAGACTGTCTGTGCAAAAATATGACTGGAATGTGTTCATCATATAAAGACAATTAGTGAATCTAAAATATTCATAAAACATATAATTGAGCGGGGGAAAATATGAAAATATTCTTGAACACTCAGTAACAATTGTAGAATCTAAATACTGTTAGTAGTTGTTAATATTTTGCAAGAATGAATAAAAAAAAAAATGAAATGAAAAAATGGATGATTTTTCCATTCAATTTACGTTAATGCCGGGATATGTCATCTAAATATAGAAAAATTGCAACACAAAAACCACACCTATTATTAATGCGACATTATGTCTAGGAATAGTACAAATTTGCATTGCTAATAGCATAAACCTTTCGTACACTGTAATCATGGCTAGCGAAGCTGCAGAAACAAATAACTTTACTCCAAATGTCCGTAGCGTATATCTTATTACATACAGTCAAGTCGATGCAGAGAAATGTCCTTCTCGCGAAAGTTTCGTGCAAATCATTATGGATACATTTTCACGTTTAAATATGAACATTGTGCAATGGGTTTGTGCAAAGGAAAACCATCAAGGGTTCGGTTTTCACTACCACATGACTGTTAAATTAAGCGAAAGACACAGATGGAGAAGAGTTCGATCTCTCATTCAAGAACGCCACGGTATATGTGTCAACTTCTCTGACCGACACGACAACTACTTCTCAGCCTGGCAGTATACAACTAAGGAAGATGGAGACTATATTCAGTCTGACGCGCACCCAGATCTAACGAACGCCAACCCACCTCAAACTGCAAGAGCAAGTGCAACATTACGACGACGCCAAGGTAGCAGAGGGAGATCTACGAGAACCAACAGATCTAAACGGAGCAAACAGCTTAGCGTGTACGAAGTTTCGCAAATTGTTGTGCAAAAGGGAATTAAAACACGGCTTGAATTATTGGCGTTAGCACAACTTCAGCAAAGCGCGGGAAAAACCGACATTGCACAATTCATAGCAAACAGAGGGGAAAAAGCAGTAGATGAAGCTATTCGCGTTGGCTGGGAGCTTCACAATGCACCAACTATGTTATCAAGGTCCACAATGACTCGTCTGCAGCGTCTGGAAGAATCATTGCAAAGCGTTTGCGCGCAGAATTGCAATAAGAGGTGGTTACAACTGGCGCTAGATATATTAAATAGAAACAATATTGAGCACAAACAGTTCCAAACCGCAGTCGTAGAATTACTCGAAAAAGGACGAGGGAAATATCGCAACATTCTTCTAACAGGGCCATCGAACTGTGGGAAAACATTTCTACTTAATCCGCTAAATGGAATATACGACACATTTAGCAATCCTGCAACGACGAGCTTTGCCTGGATAGGGGTGGCAAACAGTGAAATTATATTTGTGAATGACTTTCGCTGGTCGCCACAGATATTGCCTTGGCACAACATGCTGTTGCTTCTAGAGGGCCAAATGGTTCATTTCCCAGCCCCTAAAACACATTTTGCTTGTGACATTGAGTTCAACAAGGACACTCCAATATTTTGCACTGCAAACGAACACTTTAGCCTGGTACGAGGTGGGTCGGTGGACCAAGTAGAAACTGAAATGATGAGAGTCAGGTGGCGTAATTTTGCATTGTTTGCACAAATTCCGCAAGAGCAACAAGTTATTCTGTTACCATGTAGTCGTTGTTTTTCCGAACTCATTTTGTGCTAAGTACAAGCGATTATACAGTGTAATTTGATTAGCGCAATATATATGAAACACACGTAGTAGTGTACATGTGTGTGCATGAACAGTGAACGGTTCACTATACTAGCGTTATTTACGTTTTTCCCCAAGCTGTGAGTTTTGTTATATTTAGCTGTATATATTTTTTATTTATATATAGTATATCTTCATTTCATATATATTACTGTTGATGTAAAAAGTGTTTCGGACGAAAATATCAACAATTCACTACCGTGAACCGTTTGTTAGAGTTAAAGAATATATTGATTCTATTTTTAGATGCAAACGATTCACACTTGTAAAGTACATATGAATGAATGTTGTCTCTTTAAATTATCAATAGTTGTATTCATAAAGCCATGAGTAGTTAACAAACATTCAACATGTTGATTTCGAATCGTAATTGAGCACTGTAAAACCTCATATCAAGACAGTTGTAAAAGCATGTGAACCGTTGTGTGAACCGTAGGCGAACCGTGTTTCGCGGTTATGGTAATTTGCATTCAAATCACATGTATATAATAAACTATAATGCTATTTTGGTCTTCTGGTTTTATTTGTGATTGATCTCAATACATTTGAGGTATCATTTCTAATTATTTAAAGATATACATACATAAATACATGTATTTGTTCATTAATTGAAAATATTATTATAGTATATTATATACGATATTAAATCGGTATTGTGTTTACATTTCATATAAAATATAGTGTTTAATACTTCAAGCGCTGTCCTTTTCTTTTGATTACTTCATTAACGCGTTTGCTCATAGAATATATTATATTGTTAATAGTATCTAACGGTAGGGCGTTTACCGTGTCTATGACTCTTTTTTGAAACTGTTCAAAAGTTTCACGCTGTATGTGCAATGTAATTGCTTGTTCCTTTAAATTTCTTGAAACAATATGAAATACATTTTCGATTGGATTCAAGTCCGGGCTTCGAGCTGGTATTTTTAGTACTTCACAATGTACACGTTTCATCGCATCCTTTGCTGCTTTGGAATTTTGGCTTGGGTCTCCGTCTTGTAGCCATAAGCGCCTACCATCCTTATTAGCCAAAGAGAACATACTTTCAAAATGTTCGTCAATGAAGTTTGAAAAATATTCCCCATTCATTTTTGTATATGGAACGCAACAAAGAACGCCTTTCTCGTAAGTAATAGCTACTATAAGGCGAAGGACTTTGCCACCAGTACCTGTCTTTTTACCTTTGGCAGTACAACCGAACGAAAGACCTTCATTCTTCTTCCTCCAAATTCTTGCTTTTGGAGCTTGCGCTTGATCCATTGGATTCCTCTTATACGCAAAACCTGTTCCGTCCAGGTAAAAAGCTATTGTATTCGTCCATACATCAGGAGAATAGTTTTTTTTCATCTCTCTTGCGAATTTCAGTCGTTTTTTTAAATCTTGTCTCGTCATAAGACCTTTTTTGCGCGATTGCAAATAATAAAAGCCTTCTTGATTCATTGCTCGACAAATCGTAGGTTGAGATACATCAGCTACATTAATGCCTGCGTGTGTCATTAGTTGTTTAATTGTGAACGATGCATTTTGCTCACGCAAGATAGTTATTGACCTCTTAAGTTGACGCTTGTCTCGGACAGTCAGTTTACATGGCCTTCCTCGCCTTTCGCATCCAGTCTTAAGTGATGGTTTAGCATTCATTGCCATATTTTTTATCCTAGATACAGTACTTTTGGACACATTGCAGTGTTTAGCAACTTTCCGGAGAGATAAGCCTTGAATTCGAGACAAGTAGTATACTAAACTCGTGGTTTTGTTGTTGACCTTCATAACGAAAATTGAAAGTTTGTTTAAATTTTTTCTTTTTCCTACAAGTTGCTTTATTCTATATGAATTATACATGCTTTATATAGTATTTGTAGTTTTGTTTGAAACTTTCACAACCAATTCTGTACCGTTAAACAATTACGTAAATGCGAACGTAAATATTAACGCAAATACAAACGTACTGTGTTTACGTGCGTCATATGTATACGCTATATTTCTACGTCACAAAATCCCGTGTAATCTAGCTCTATCTAAATGGCTAGAAAGACAATCTTATGCAAAATAACCTGGGACACTTGATGTCAAGGACATCGTGTTCCCCTTTCCCCCTTTTCAATGTTGTTTACTCTAATTATTAGCATGAAATCAATGTGAAATGATCAACCAACTACTAACCAACATTGGAGGGGGCGAAATGAGTCATGTGTCCCACTATTTATGCATAAGATTGTAGCTCTATCTAAATGGCTAGAAAGACTGTCTGTGCAAAAATATGACTGGAATGTGTTCATCATATAAAGACAATTAGTGAATCTAAAATATTCATAAAACATATAATTGAGCGGGGGAAAATATGAAAATATTCTTGAACACTCAGTAACAATTGTAGAATCTAAATACTGTTAGTAGTTGTTAATATTTTGCAAGAATGAATAAAAAAAAAAATGAAATGAAAAAATGGATGATTTTTCCATTCAATTTACGTTAATGCCGGGATATGTCATCTAAATATAGAAAAATTGCAACACAAAAACCACACCTATTATTAATGCGACATTATGTCTAGGAATAGTACAAATTTGCATTGCTAATAGCATAAACCTTTCGTACACTGTAATCATGGCTAGCGAAGCTGCAGAAACAAATAACTTTACTCCAAATGTCCGTAGCGTATATCTTATTACATACAGTCAAGTCGATGCAGAGAAATGTCCTTCTCGCGAAAGTTTCGTGCAAATCATTATGGATACATTTTCACGTTTAAATATGAACATTGTGCAATGGGTTTGTGCAAAGGAAAACCATCAAGGGTTCGGTTTTCACTACCACATGACTGTTAAATTAAGCGAAAGACACAGATGGAGAAGAGTTCGATCTCTCATTCAAGAACGCCACGGTATATGTGTCAACTTCTCTGACCGACACGACAACTACTTCTCAGCCTGGCAGTATACAACTAAGGAAGATGGAGACTATATTCAGTCTGACGCGCACCCAGATCTAACGAACGCCAACCCACCTCAAACTGCAAGAGCAAGTGCAACATTACGACGACGCCAAGGTAGCAGAGGGAGATCTACGAGAACCAACAGATCTAAACGGAGCAAACAGCTTAGCGTGTACGAAGTTTCGCAAATTGTTGTGCAAAAGGGAATTAAAACACGGCTTGAATTATTGGCGTTAGCACAACTTCAGCAAAGCGCGGGAAAAACCGACATTGCACAATTCATAGCAAACAGAGGGGAAAAAGCAGTAGATGAAGCTATTCGCGTTGGCTGGGAGCTTCACAATGCACCAACTATGTTATCAAGGTCCACAATGACTCGTCTGCAGCGTCTGGAAGAATCATTGCAAAGCGTTTGCGCGCAGAATTGCAATAAGAGGTGGTTACAACTGGCGCTAGATATATTAAATAGAAACAATATTGAGCACAAACAGTTCCAAACCGCAGTCGTAGAATTACTCGAAAAAGGACGAGGGAAATATCGCAACATTCTTCTAACAGGGCCATCGAACTGTGGGAAAACATTTCTACTTAATCCGCTAAATGGAATATACGACACATTTAGCAATCCTGCAACGACGAGCTTTGCCTGGATAGGGGTGGCAAACAGTGAAATTATATTTGTGAATGACTTTCGCTGGTCGCCACAGATATTGCCTTGGCACAACATGCTGTTGCTTCTAGAGGGCCAAATGGTTCATTTCCCAGCCCCTAAAACACATTTTGCTTGTGACATTGAGTTCAACAAGGACACTCCAATATTTTGCACTGCAAACGAACACTTTAGCCTGGTACGAGGTGGGTCGGTGGACCAAGTAGAAACTGAAATGATGAGAGTCAGGTGGCGTAATTTTGCATTGTTTGCACAAATTCCGCAAGAGCAACAAGTTATTCTGTTACCATGTAGTCGTTGTTTTTCCGAACTCATTTTGTGCTAAGTACAAGCGATTATACAGTGTAATTTGATTAGCGCAATATATATGAAACACACGTAGTAGTGTACATGTGTGTGCATGAACAGTGAACGGTTCACTATACTAGCGTTATTTACGTTTTTCCCCAAGCTGTGAGTTTTGTTATATTTAGCTGTATATATTTTTTATTTATATATAGTATATCTTCATTTCATATATATTACTGTTGATGTAAAAAGTGTTTCGGACGAAAATATCAACAATTCACTACCGTGAACCGTTTGTTAGAGTTAAAGAATATATTGATTCTATTTTTAGATGCAAACGATTCACACTTGTAAAGTACATATGAATGAATGTTGTCTCTTTAAATTATCAATAGTTGTATTCATAAAGCCATGAGTAGTTAACAAACATTCAACATGTTGATTTCGAATCGTAATTGAGCACTGTAAAACCTCATATCAAGACAGTTGTAAAAGCATGTGAACCGTTGTGTGAACCGTAGGCGAACCGTGTTTCGCGGTTATGGTAATTTGCATTCAAATCACATGTATATAATAAACTATAATGCTATTTTGGTCTTCTGGTTTTATTTGTGATTGATCTCAATACATTTGAGGTATCATTTCTAATTATTTAAAGATATACATACATAAATACATGTATTTGTTCATTAATTGAAAATATTATTATAGTATATTATATACGATATTAAATCGGTATTGTGTTTACATTTCATATAAAATATAGTGTTTAATACTTCAAGCGCTGTCCTTTTCTTTTGATTACTTCATTAACGCGTTTGCTCATAGAATATATTATATTGTTAATAGTATCTAACGGTAGGGCGTTTACCGTGTCTATGACTCTTTTTTGAAACTGTTCAAAAGTTTCACGCTGTATGTGCAATGTAATTGCTTGTTCCTTTAAATTTCTTGAAACAATATGAAATACATTTTCGATTGGATTCAAGTCCGGGCTTCGAGCTGGTATTTTTAGTACTTCACAATGTACACGTTTCATCGCATCCTTTGCTGCTTTGGAATTTTGGCTTGGGTCTCCGTCTTGTAGCCATAAGCGCCTACCATCCTTATTAGCCAAAGAGAACATACTTTCAAAATGTTCGTCAATGAAGTTTGAAAAATATTCCCCATTCATTTTTGTATATGGAACGCAACAAAGAACGCCTTTCTCGTAAGTAATAGCTACTATAAGGCGAAGGACTTTGCCACCAGTACCTGTCTTTTTACCTTTGGCAGTACAACCGAACGAAAGACCTTCATTCTTCTTCCTCCAAATTCTTGCTTTTGGAGCTTGCGCTTGATCCATTGGATTCCTCTTATACGCAAAACCTGTTCCGTCCAGGTAAAAAGCTATTGTATTCGTCCATACATCAGGAGAATAGTTTTTTTTCATCTCTCTTGCGAATTTCAGTCGTTTTTTTAAATCTTGTCTCGTCATAAGACCTTTTTTGCGCGATTGCAAATAATAAAAGCCTTCTTGATTCATTGCTCGACAAATCGTAGGTTGAGATACATCAGCTACATTAATGCCTGCGTGTGTCATTAGTTGTTTAATTGTGAACGATGCATTTTGCTCACGCAAGATAGTTATTGACCTCTTAAGTTGACGCTTGTCTCGGACAGTCAGTTTACATGGCCTTCCTCGCCTTTCGCATCCAGTCTTAAGTGATGGTTTAGCATTCATTGCCATATTTTTTATCCTAGATACAGTACTTTTGGACACATTGCAGTGTTTAGCAACTTTCCGGAGAGATAAGCCTTGAATTCGAGACAAGTAGTATACTAAACTCGTGGTTTTGTTGTTGACCTTCATAACGAAAATTGAAAGTTTGTTTAAATTTTTTCTTTTTCCTACAAGTTGCTTTATTCTATATGAATTATACATGCTTTATATAGTATTTGTAGTTTTGTTTGAAACTTTCACAACCAATTCTGTACCGTTAAACAATTACGTAAATGCGAACGTAAATATTAACGCAAATACAAACGTACTGTGTTTACGTGCGTCATATGTATACGCTATATTTCTACGTCACAAAATCCCGTGTAATCTAGCTCTATCTAAATGGCTAGAAAGACAATCTTATGCAAAATAACCTGGGACACTTGATGTCAAGGACATCGTGTTCCCCTTTCCCCCTTTTCAATGTTGTTTACTCTAATTATTAGCATGAAATCAATGTGAAATGATCAACCAACTACTAACCAACATTGGAGGGGGCGAAATGAGTCATGTGTCCCACTATTTATGCATAAGATTGTAGCTCTATCTAAATGGCTAGAAAGACTGTCTGTGCAAAAATATGACTGGAATGTGTTCATCATATAAAGACAATTAGTGAATCTAAAATATTCATAAAACATATAATTGAGCGGGGGAAAATATGAAAATATTCTTGAACACTCAGTAACAATTGTAGAATCTAAATACTGTTAGTAGTTGTTAATATTTTGCAAGAATGAATAAAAAAAAAAATGAAATGAAAAAATGGATGATTTTTCCATTCAATTTACGTTAATGCCGGGATATGTCATCTAAATATAGAAAAATTGCAACACAAAAACCACACCTATTATTAATGCGACATTATGTCTAGGAATAGTACAAATTTGCATTGCTAATAGCATAAACCTTTCGTACACTGTAATCATGGCTAGCGAAGCTGCAGAAACAAATAACTTTACTCCAAATGTCCGTAGCGTATATCTTATTACATACAGTCAAGTCGATGCAGAGAAATGTCCTTCTCGCGAAAGTTTCGTGCAAATCATTATGGATACATTTTCACGTTTAAATATGAACATTGTGCAATGGGTTTGTGCAAAGGAAAACCATCAAGGGTTCGGTTTTCACTACCACATGACTGTTAAATTAAGCGAAAGACACAGATGGAGAAGAGTTCGATCTCTCATTCAAGAACGCCACGGTATATGTGTCAACTTCTCTGACCGACACGACAACTACTTCTCAGCCTGGCAGTATACAACTAAGGAAGATGGAGACTATATTCAGTCTGACGCGCACCCAGATCTAACGAACGCCAACCCACCTCAAACTGCAAGAGCAAGTGCAACATTACGACGACGCCAAGGTAGCAGAGGGAGATCTACGAGAACCAACAGATCTAAACGGAGCAAACAGCTTAGCGTGTACGAAGTTTCGCAAATTGTTGTGCAAAAGGGAATTAAAACACGGCTTGAATTATTGGCGTTAGCACAACTTCAGCAAAGCGCGGGAAAAACCGACATTGCACAATTCATAGCAAACAGAGGGGAAAAAGCAGTAGATGAAGCTATTCGCGTTGGCTGGGAGCTTCACAATGCACCAACTATGTTATCAAGGTCCACAATGACTCGTCTGCAGCGTCTGGAAGAATCATTGCAAAGCGTTTGCGCGCAGAATTGCAATAAGAGGTGGTTACAACTGGCGCTAGATATATTAAATAGAAACAATATTGAGCACAAACAGTTCCAAACCGCAGTCGTAGAATTACTCGAAAAAGGACGAGGGAAATATCGCAACATTCTTCTAACAGGGCCATCGAACTGTGGGAAAACATTTCTACTTAATCCGCTAAATGGAATATACGACACATTTAGCAATCCTGCAACGACGAGCTTTGCCTGGATAGGGGTGGCAAACAGTGAAATTATATTTGTGAATGACTTTCGCTGGTCGCCACAGATATTGCCTTGGCACAACATGCTGTTGCTTCTAGAGGGCCAAATGGTTCATTTCCCAGCCCCTAAAACACATTTTGCTTGTGACATTGAGTTCAACAAGGACACTCCAATATTTTGCACTGCAAACGAACACTTTAGCCTGGTACGAGGTGGGTCGGTGGACCAAGTAGAAACTGAAATGATGAGAGTCAGGTGGCGTAATTTTGCATTGTTTGCACAAATTCCGCAAGAGCAACAAGTTATTCTGTTACCATGTAGTCGTTGTTTTTCCGAACTCATTTTGTGCTAAGTACAAGCGATTATACAGTGTAATTTGATTAGCGCAATATATATGAAACACACGTAGTAGTGTACATGTGTGTGCATGAACAGTGAACGGTTCACTATACTAGCGTTATTTACGTTTTTCCCCAAGCTGTGAGTTTTGTTATATTTAGCTGTATATATTTTTTATTTATATATAGTATATCTTCATTTCATATATATTACTGTTGATGTAAAAAGTGTTTCGGACGAAAATATCAACAATTCACTACCGTGAACCGTTTGTTAGAGTTAAAGAATATATTGATTCTATTTTTAGATGCAAACGATTCACACTTGTAAAGTACATATGAATGAATGTTGTCTCTTTAAATTATCAATAGTTGTATTCATAAAGCCATGAGTAGTTAACAAACATTCAACATGTTGATTTCGAATCGTAATTGAGCACTGTAAAACCTCATATCAAGACAGTTGTAAAAGCATGTGAACCGTTGTGTGAACCGTAGGCGAACCGTGTTTCGCGGTTATGGTAATTTGCATTCAAATCACATGTATATAATAAACTATAATGCTATTTTGGTCTTCTGGTTTTATTTGTGATTGATCTCAATACATTTGAGGTATCATTTCTAATTATTTAAAGATATACATACATAAATACATGTATTTGTTCATTAATTGAAAATATTATTATAGTATATTATATACGATATTAAATCGGTATTGTGTTTACATTTCATATAAAATATAGTGTTTAATACTTCAAGCGCTGTCCTTTTCTTTTGATTACTTCATTAACGCGTTTGCTCATAGAATATATTATATTGTTAATAGTATCTAACGGTAGGGCGTTTACCGTGTCTATGACTCTTTTTTGAAACTGTTCAAAAGTTTCACGCTGTATGTGCAATGTAATTGCTTGTTCCTTTAAATTTCTTGAAACAATATGAAATACATTTTCGATTGGATTCAAGTCCGGGCTTCGAGCTGGTATTTTTAGTACTTCACAATGTACACGTTTCATCGCATCCTTTGCTGCTTTGGAATTTTGGCTTGGGTCTCCGTCTTGTAGCCATAAGCGCCTACCATCCTTATTAGCCAAAGAGAACATACTTTCAAAATGTTCGTCAATGAAGTTTGAAAAATATTCCCCATTCATTTTTGTATATGGAACGCAACAAAGAACGCCTTTCTCGTAAGTAATAGCTACTATAAGGCGAAGGACTTTGCCACCAGTACCTGTCTTTTTACCTTTGGCAGTACAACCGAACGAAAGACCTTCATTCTTCTTCCTCCAAATTCTTGCTTTTGGAGCTTGCGCTTGATCCATTGGATTCCTCTTATACGCAAAACCTGTTCCGTCCAGGTAAAAAGCTATTGTATTCGTCCATACATCAGGAGAATAGTTTTTTTTCATCTCTCTTGCGAATTTCAGTCGTTTTTTTAAATCTTGTCTCGTCATAAGACCTTTTTTGCGCGATTGCAAATAATAAAAGCCTTCTTGATTCATTGCTCGACAAATCGTAGGTTGAGATACATCAGCTACATTAATGCCTGCGTGTGTCATTAGTTGTTTAATTGTGAACGATGCATTTTGCTCACGCAAGATAGTTATTGACCTCTTAAGTTGACGCTTGTCTCGGACAGTCAGTTTACATGGCCTTCCTCGCCTTTCGCATCCAGTCTTAAGTGATGGTTTAGCATTCATTGCCATATTTTTTATCCTAGATACAGTACTTTTGGACACATTGCAGTGTTTAGCAACTTTCCGGAGAGATAAGCCTTGAATTCGAGACAAGTAGTATACTAAACTCGTGGTTTTGTTGTTGACCTTCATAACGAAAATTGAAAGTTTGTTTAAATTTTTTCTTTTTCCTACAAGTTGCTTTATTCTATATGAATTATACATGCTTTATATAGTATTTGTAGTTTTGTTTGAAACTTTCACAACCAATTCTGTACCGTTAAACAATTACGTAAATGCGAACGTAAATATTAACGCAAATACAAACGTACTGTGTTTACGTGCGTCATATGTATACGCTATATTTCTACGTCACAAAATCCCGTGTAATCTAGCTCTATCTAAATGGCTAGAAAGACATGTAGCTCTATCTAAATGGCTAGAAAGACTGTCTGTGCAAAAATATGACTGGAATGTGTTCATCATATAAAGACAATTAGTGAATCTAAAATATTCATAAAACATATAATTGAGCGGGGGAAAATATGAAAATATTCTTGAACACTCAGTAACAATTGTAGAATCTAAATACTGTTAGTAGTTGTTAATATTTTGCAAGAATGAATAAAAAAAAAAATGAAATGAAAAAATGGATGATTTTTCCATTCAATTTACGTTAATGCCGGGATATGTCATCTAAATATAGAAAAATTGCAACACAAAAACCACACCTATTATTAATGCGACATTATGTCTAGGAATAGTACAAATTTGCATTGCTAATAGCATAAACCTTTCGTACACTGTAATCATGGCTAGCGAAGCTGCAGAAACAAATAACTTTACTCCAAATGTCCGTAGCGTATATCTTATTACATACAGTCAAGTCGATGCAGAGAAATGTCCTTCTCGCGAAAGTTTCGTGCAAATCATTATGGATACATTTTCACGTTTAAATATGAACATTGTGCAATGGGTTTGTGCAAAGGAAAACCATCAAGGGTTCGGTTTTCACTACCACATGACTGTTAAATTAAGCGAAAGACACAGATGGAGAAGAGTTCGATCTCTCATTCAAGAACGCCACGGTATATGTGTCAACTTCTCTGACCGACACGACAACTACTTCTCAGCCTGGCAGTATACAACTAAGGAAGATGGAGACTATATTCAGTCTGACGCGCACCCAGATCTAACGAACGCCAACCCACCTCAAACTGCAAGAGCAAGTGCAACATTACGACGACGCCAAGGTAGCAGAGGGAGATCTACGAGAACCAACAGATCTAAACGGAGCAAACAGCTTAGCGTGTACGAAGTTTCGCAAATTGTTGTGCAAAAGGGAATTAAAACACGGCTTGAATTATTGGCGTTAGCACAACTTCAGCAAAGCGCGGGAAAAACCGACATTGCACAATTCATAGCAAACAGAGGGGAAAAAGCAGTAGATGAAGCTATTCGCGTTGGCTGGGAGCTTCACAATGCACCAACTATGTTATCAAGGTCCACAATGACTCGTCTGCAGCGTCTGGAAGAATCATTGCAAAGCGTTTGCGCGCAGAATTGCAATAAGAGGTGGTTACAACTGGCGCTAGATATATTAAATAGAAACAATATTGAGCACAAACAGTTCCAAACCGCAGTCGTAGAATTACTCGAAAAAGGACGAGGGAAATATCGCAACATTCTTCTAACAGGGCCATCGAACTGTGGGAAAACATTTCTACTTAATCCGCTAAATGGAATATACGACACATTTAGCAATCCTGCAACGACGAGCTTTGCCTGGATAGGGGTGGCAAACAGTGAAATTATATTTGTGAATGACTTTCGCTGGTCGCCACAGATATTGCCTTGGCACAACATGCTGTTGCTTCTAGAGGGCCAAATGGTTCATTTCCCAGCCCCTAAAACACATTTTGCTTGTGACATTGAGTTCAACAAGGACACTCCAATATTTTGCACTGCAAACGAACACTTTAGCCTGGTACGAGGTGGGTCGGTGGACCAAGTAGAAACTGAAATGATGAGAGTCAGGTGGCGTAATTTTGCATTGTTTGCACAAATTCCGCAAGAGCAACAAGTTATTCTGTTACCATGTAGTCGTTGTTTTTCCGAACTCATTTTGTGCTAAGTACAAGCGATTATACAGTGTAATTTGATTAGCGCAATATATATGAAACACACGTAGTAGTGTACATGTGTGTGCATGAACAGTGAACGGTTCACTATACTAGCGTTATTTACGTTTTTCCCCAAGCTGTGAGTTTTGTTATATTTAGCTGTATATATTTTTTATTTATATATAGTATATCTTCATTTCATATATATTACTGTTGATGTAAAAAGTGTTTCGGACGAAAATATCAACAATTCACTACCGTGAACCGTTTGTTAGAGTTAAAGAATATATTGATTCTATTTTTAGATGCAAACGATTCACACTTGTAAAGTACATATGAATGAATGTTGTCTCTTTAAATTATCAATAGTTGTATTCATAAAGCCATGAGTAGTTAACAAACATTCAACATGTTGATTTCGAATCGTAATTGAGCACTGTAAAACCTCATATCAAGACAGTTGTAAAAGCATGTGAACCGTTGTGTGAACCGTAGGCGAACCGTGTTTCGCGGTTATGGTAATTTGCATTCAAATCACATGTATATAATAAACTATAATGCTATTTTGGTCTTCTGGTTTTATTTGTGATTGATCTCAATACATTTGAGGTATCATTTCTAATTATTTAAAGATATACATACATAAATACATGTATTTGTTCATTAATTGAAAATATTATTATAGTATATTATATACGATATTAAATCGGTATTGTGTTTACATTTCATATAAAATATAGTGTTTAATACTTCAAGCGCTGTCCTTTTCTTTTGATTACTTCATTAACGCGTTTGCTCATAGAATATATTATATTGTTAATAGTATCTAACGGTAGGGCGTTTACCGTGTCTATGACTCTTTTTTGAAACTGTTCAAAAGTTTCACGCTGTATGTGCAATGTAATTGCTTGTTCCTTTAAATTTCTTGAAACAATATGAAATACATTTTCGATTGGATTCAAGTCCGGGCTTCGAGCTGGTATTTTTAGTACTTCACAATGTACACGTTTCATCGCATCCTTTGCTGCTTTGGAATTTTGGCTTGGGTCTCCGTCTTGTAGCCATAAGCGCCTACCATCCTTATTAGCCAAAGAGAACATACTTTCAAAATGTTCGTCAATGAAGTTTGAAAAATATTCCCCATTCATTTTTGTATATGGAACGCAACAAAGAACGCCTTTCTCGTAAGTAATAGCTACTATAAGGCGAAGGACTTTGCCACCAGTACCTGTCTTTTTACCTTTGGCAGTACAACCGAACGAAAGACCTTCATTCTTCTTCCTCCAAATTCTTGCTTTTGGAGCTTGCGCTTGATCCATTGGATTCCTCTTATACGCAAAACCTGTTCCGTCCAGGTAAAAAGCTATTGTATTCGTCCATACATCAGGAGAATAGTTTTTTTTCATCTCTCTTGCGAATTTCAGTCGTTTTTTTAAATCTTGTCTCGTCATAAGACCTTTTTTGCGCGATTGCAAATAATAAAAGCCTTCTTGATTCATTGCTCGACAAATCGTAGGTTGAGATACATCAGCTACATTAATGCCTGCGTGTGTCATTAGTTGTTTAATTGTGAACGATGCATTTTGCTCACGCAAGATAGTTATTGACCTCTTAAGTTGACGCTTGTCTCGGACAGTCAGTTTACATGGCCTTCCTCGCCTTTCGCATCCAGTCTTAAGTGATGGTTTAGCATTCATTGCCATATTTTTTATCCTAGATACAGTACTTTTGGACACATTGCAGTGTTTAGCAACTTTCCGGAGAGATAAGCCTTGAATTCGAGACAAGTAGTATACTAAACTCGTGGTTTTGTTGTTGACCTTCATAACGAAAATTGAAAGTTTGTTTAAATTTTTTCTTTTTCCTACAAGTTGCTTTATTCTATATGAATTATACATGCTTTATATAGTATTTGTAGTTTTGTTTGAAACTTTCACAACCAATTCTGTACCGTTAAACAATTACGTAAATGCGAACGTAAATATTAACGCAAATACAAACGTACTGTGTTTACGTGCGTCATATGTATACGCTATATTTCTACGTCACAAAATCCCGTGTAATCTAGCTCTATCTAAATGGCTAGAAAGACAATCTTATGCAAAATAACCTGGGACACTTGATGTCAAGGACATCGTGTTCCCCTTTCCCCCTTTTCAATGTTGTTTACTCTAATTATTAGCATGAAATCAATGTGAAATGATCAACCAACTACTAACCAACATTGGAGGGGGCGAAATGAGTCATGTGTCCCACTATTTATGCATAAGATTGTAGCCTATTCCGCAGGCATATACACCAATTTCCAGCGAGCTCTCGCACACGACTATAAAAGGAGATCCGTCAATCCAATCGAGGCCATTGCTCTGGAAGTCATGATCACGAGGCAGTAAGGTCTATCATCATGGCTAAAGATGAAGTGCAGATTCCAGTGATTCCACCGAGTAGAACCTATTCAGGACGAGCCTCCTGTTAATCCTGTTCAACCCGCGTTCCAGCAAGAAGAACAGAACCTTAGCATTTGGTCCCAATATCCTTCTGTTCCAACCTGTTACAGTTTTGTTTTGTGTACGGCGTTCGTATCTAGTTACTTTAGCCTTTTAGTATGGTTTATTTGCGTCCTTTGCTTGTTTATTTCGCCTAATTTTGCCTAGCTCACTTCGTCGCTATTGCCCTCGTGGTCGTATTAGCATTGCATTTCTCACACCACTTGCATTTTTTTCACGCTACGTTCCTTTCATGGTTTTTGCCCACCTTTATGGCTTAGAAGGCCATTGTTTAGTGATTAGCAGATATTGTTAAATGTGTTGCATTGCTATTGAACGTACTGCCCTTGTGGCTTTGCAGGCTGTGTTATTGATATTATTGATATATGTAT